>JAWPHD010009786.1:0-100268 GCA_037043455.1 Cyrtodaria siliqua | reverse complement strand
TGTTTGGGATTTGTTATAGCCCCCCCCCCCCCCCCCTTTTTTTTTTTTTTTTTTTTTTTTACATATTTCTGTGTTGTTTTAGTCAATTCTTACAAATATATGTTGCAACACTCCAGCCCCCACACCCCAACGCCTCTCACCCCTCACCTCCCCCCCAACCCACCCTGCCCCAGACTTGAATTATTTTTTACATATTTCTGTGAGCTTTTGTCAATTCTTACACAAATATGTTGCAACCCTCCCCGTCAACCCCTGCCAACCCCACCCCCCACCTCTCACCCCATCACCCCACCACCACGCCCCACACTTGATTTTTTTGATTTTTTAAAAATATTTCTGTGTTGTTTTAGTCAATTCTTACACATATATGTTGCAACCTCCCTGCCCCACCAGCCCACCCCACTGTCTCTCACCCCATCCCCCCCCCCCAGACTTGAAACTTTTTTTTTTTTTTACATATTTCTGTGTTGCTTTTGTCAGTTCTTACACATATATGTTGCAACCCTCCCCGCCCCCACCACCCCACCCCCCCATCCCATCACGTCCCCCCCCCACCCACCACGCCCCAGACTTGAAACTTTTTTCTTTTTTTTTTTACATATTTCTGTGAGCTTTTGTCAATTCTTACACAAATATGTTGCAACCCTCCCCGTCAACCCCCTGCCACCCCCCACCTCTCACCCCATCACCCCACCCACCACGCCCCACACTTGATTTTTTTTTTAAAAAAATATTTCTGTGTTGTTTTAGTCAATTCTTACACATATATGTTGCAACCCCCCCCCCCCCCCCCCCCCCCCCCCCCCCCGCCCCCCCCAGACTTGAAACTTTTTTTTTTTTTTTACATATTTCTGTGTTGCTTTTGTCAGTTCTTACACATATATGTTGCAACCCCCCCCCCCCCCCCCCCCCCCACACGCCTCTCACCCCACCCACCACGCCCCACACTTGAATGTTGTTTTTTTAAATATTTCTGTGTTGTTTTAGTCAATTCTTCCACATTTATATCTTCCACAACCCCACCCCCAAGCCAATCACCCCCCACCATCCGCACCCCATCACCCCCCCCACCCGCACTCCGCCCCAGACTTGAAACTTTTTTATTTTTATTTACATATTTCTGTGTTGCTATTGTCAATTCTTACACATATATGTTGCCCCCTCCCCCACACCACCACCCCCACCTTTCACCCTGCCCCCACTTGATATTTTTTTTTTTTTTTACATATTTCTTTGTTGTATTAGTCAATTCTTACACATGTTGCCCTCCCCACCCACGCCTCTACCCCATCCCCACTCAAACTCGATTTTTTATATTTTTTTTCTTCATATTTTTGTGTTGTTTTGGTGAATTATTACATAGCTTCTTACACATATATGTTGCCCTCACCAGCCACTCCCCCTACCATCCACCCCCGCCTCTCTCCCACCCTCACCCCGCACCCCACTCAAAACTCGATTTTATTTTTATTTTTTTTACATATTTCTGTGTAGTTTTGGTCAATTCTTACACATAGTTATGTTGTGCTCCCAACCCCACCCCACATTGTTATAGCCTTGTTTTCTGATGTATATACTAGCTATAAATTTATTATTCTCCGAAAAATCGAATAGTCGAGCTGCGCTGTTCTCCGACAGCTCTTGTTTTTTATATTGAAAAAAATAAAATTAAAAGAAAATAATTATTTATTTATTTTTGAAAAAATAATTATGTTCACACGATCACGGCCGACTCATGTGCTCAATGTCCTGCTGTTGGAAAAGACCCTCTTCCGGACATGCAAAAAATAAATTAAACTGTTTTACCCCTTTGCAATAATTGCAAGTGATTGGGAAAAGAGCCAATTCATGTTGCCAGGCCTTTTGGGAAACAATAAAACATACACAATTTCATATTGTTATCTATTGCAGTTTTTAAAATACCACATTTTCCCATTCATCAAAAGCTCATCGCCACCTTAAATGTAACTTTGCCAAAAAATAAAATGCCTACCTACCTACCCTATTTTTTTCAGCAATGTTACAGTAAACACAGGTATAGCTATTTAAAAAAAAAATGCCAGGGGAGCATGCCACCAGACCCTCGTAGTTTTTCGGGCCTATATATGCATTTCAGGTCAGCTACGCCCCTTAAAAAAAACTAACCTTCCAAATAACTGAAAAATTACACTACAAAACCGTTTATCAATATTCTAGCCAGGTGTTCAGGTCAAACTCTAATATATGTGCCGATATATGTGTAGATTAAAAGAGTAGGTTTGTTCTTAAAATACCAGTGATTGAAAATGGGTAAATGAATTATGAGTTGGTAACCCTTCATTCAACAATCCAGTTTTGGGATTTGGCCTGACTGGTTAAAGCCGTTTATATTGTGTCTACATAGTTTGGACTCTCAAAATAGTTAAATTATATATATAACTTGTCGTCGGTAGGTTTAGAAACATGTTGTAACATTTGGCTGTTGTTGGCGGCTACTTTAATCTCATGATATAAAACTTTGTTTTATTTTCTATATTTTACTTCCTGTTTAGATGACTTGGTGGATATTGAGCTGTACCTCAAATCTGATACAAGTGTTAATATCAGTGATAAACTGATCAAGGCGGGGCTGGTCAGGGGCATGGCCAGCAAGGAGGCGGAGCCTGGGTCGCCGGAGGACAAAAAACTAGACCCAGGTAATATGGTTAATACACTTAATATGATCCTTATATGCAGTAAACCACGATTATCAGTTTGAGTATGGTGATTCCTCTCCCTTGCATACCAAATAGGATATCTGCATTTTACATGAGTGTTGGAAAATCTGGCCTGGAATTCACCAACCGTTCTTCAGACTATTCTTAGACTTGAAGTACTTTCAAATCGTAAGAATTTGCTGTTAATTAGTATACATCATATTTATACATAACAGCTTGTTATGAACGTTCATTCTGTAAACTTATAGAAATATTTGTGATTGAAATTTGCATACTTGAGCTTAAGTCTACGAATATTCTCAAGAATGGTTGGTGAATTCATGGCCAGATCTTACACATGGGGGCAGATAAAAGTCACGTGCAATAATTAAAATCATCATTGGCATGACGTCTTTGTGTAAATAAACGTACAGTGTGTTGATTGTTGTGACGTCAGCGATCACAGTGTCGGTGGTATGCAAGGAAATCAACCATGGGTATCCAGTTCAAATAGGGAAATTCCAGCCCTCGGTATTACTGTTTTAATCGGAACCTGGGCTGAACCTCAGTTCCTCAGTTCCAATAACAAATTTTTCCATAATGGCGGATATTAACCGGAAGACATGAAAAAGAACAAGGTGAATCTATCTGAAAGTTAGAGCGCAGTGTTTGCAATACATGTAATTGAATATTTCCATTTTCCAACAGCATTAACCGGTAGGCATGAAAAAGAACACGGTAAATCTATGAAAGTAAGAGCATGGTGGTTGCAATACATGTTATTGTATTTTATAATTATATTTCCAGATGACATCGTGCTGCCTGACGACAAGGAGTGGGACGTCCATATCACTTATATCAATAACAACACCAACTCAGTCATGCTGAGGCTGGTCGGCGAGAAATACAGTGAAAAACTGGATGCCTTCAAGGCCCAGCTACAGACGGCCTTCAGAAACACCCACTCTGAGGCTCCAATCACAGAGGGTGCCACCTACGTTGCTTTTGACGATGAATTGTATCACAGAGTACGGGTGATTTCTAAAACAGACAAAAAGGTTAGTGGTATTTTAGTCATTGTTTCAGTAATAGGTTCTAAGAGAGGAGATAACATAGAAGGCGCCACCTGCATCATCCTGTCACATGGTGATTGGCCTAAACGGTGCCCCATGTGGTTCCCGGGGGCCCCGTTTGGTCACGGGGCCAAGAATAGGGCCACTGCAGATCCCTATGAGGGGTAGGCAGAGGGGTAGAATCCCCCAAATTCATTTTATCATTTTATCATTTTTTGTTCATGTTCATTAAAGGTCTTCGTCATGATCCCTGAATTGTTTTAGGTGCCATCTGGCTCACATCAAAAGAGCAGTGGCAGAAAAACAATAAACGTGGCTCCAGCGTAAATGGAGTTTCTACGATAGATTTTGCAGCAACTCTGCAGTTAAGAGTGAGAAGGTTTTAGGCCCATTTCCATATTTTATCTCGATGTACATAAAGGATGAGCCTGGCATGTTCATGCTTGTTAGGCGCCATATAACCTTTCATGTGTTAGTGCGCCTTAAAAAGCCAATTCAAAACAATTGGCATAAATGCATGGCTTTTTTACCTTATATAACAGAGGCCTGTAAAGGGCCTCTTCCCAATAGAAAATTGGACTGTTTTTTCCCAACTGTGGCAGAAATATTTCCCAATTGGAAAACAGCAGTCTCTCAGAATTTGAGAAAAAGCATGAATTCTGCAATGTATTTTTGTCTGCTAAGTAAATTCCGACTTGGATGACAATATAAATAAAGTATATTATTGTCATATTTACTGAATTTATGAAACCTTGTATTTTTCCCAAAATGAGAAATAAGCGCGTTCTTTTTTCCCAAAATGGACAGGCCTGGGCCTCTTCCCAATTTTGTGGAAAAAAGCCCTGAAATGGTGGGTTGCAGTCTCATGCATGCTTTAACAATAATTATAGAGACAGACATCATAGAGAGCACCAGTGACGTTGCCTGTACATATTTTAATACAGAAAGTGGATAATTTGGCAACGCCAGTTTGAGAAATGACCGACAGTATTCTGTGAGGAATGTTCATCTTGATTGTTTCTGTATTGCAGGTGTTCTGTTATTTCCTGGACCATGGGGACACCGATGACCTGTTACCAGAACAACTGCTGCCTCTAGATCCCGCAGTCAACAGAAAACTACCATATCAGGTGGGTTCTGTTACATATGACTGTTTTTATTTACAATGTTGTGTGTTTAAATAATTATTATTGATTTTGGAATTCAAGGTCATTTAAATTAATAACATGTAGATGTTTGTGGATAATTCTGTAAACATATTTTCCACTGGCCAAGGGCCAGCAGAGCTTATGGGATGGCGAGGTATCCGTCGTCCGTCGTTAACTTTTGTCTCGTTAAGACAATAGGGCCTTCATTTTTCATCCGATCTTACCAAACTTTAACAGGTTGTTAATATCAATGAAAGCTGAGACAAGTTCGAAAACTAGCCAGATCGGACCAGTAATAACGGAGTTGTGGCCCTTGATTTAGTAAAAATTGCTATATTTTGCCCTCGTTACGGGCTTTCATTTTTCATCCTATGTTGAGCAAACTTTACCACATTGTTAATATCAATGAAAGCTCAGACAAGTTCGAAAACCAGCCAAATCGGACCAGTAACAGCAGAGTTATGGTCCTTGATTTAGTTAAAAATGCTATATTGCTATATTTGTCCATGGTTCGCACAGACTTGAAAAGGCCCTAAATTTTGATGAGTTGCTTGAAAAGGCCCTAAATTGCATGTCAGGCCCTAAAAAGTCCCTAAATTTACTCTATACGGCCCTAAAAAAGTTTTGGTGGCCCTAAATTTCATTTCGCACATTATTTGTGCTGTCAAGGTGTTGTTGCTTCTAAAAATAGAATGAATTTCAAGAACGACAACTCCTACGAAATTTCTAAAAATAGAATGAATTCAAGAACGACAACTCCTACGAAATTAGATTTGTACTATTGTACATCGTACTCAGTTTGGTTCATACTCGGTTATATTTCAGAGGGGAAGTTATTAGCCAGCCAACGACTGAGCCAACCGTGCAGCCATTTTTGCACGGCCGTTTTTGAAAAATCGCGGCCAATATTTGGTGGAGTGGGTGGGGTATAATTAAAAAAAAATTTTTTTTTTTTTTGGGCTAAACCACAGGTATTCGGGGAGTAGCTTAGATTTACACTTAAATTTTTCAGAAAAAAAAACAACATCATTTAAATACTTATCAAACATTAAAAACAAAAAAAACAACAATTATATTACTATACTAATATAATTTTTTTTTTTTTTTTTTTTTTTTAAATTTGTGTTTTTAATGTTTGATTAGTATTTAAATGATGTTGTTTTTTTTTAAAAAAATAACAAATTTAAAAAAAATAAAAATAAAATTATATTACTGTACTAATATAATGTTGTTTTTTTTTTTTTTTTTTTTTTTTTAATTTTGTGTTTTTAATGTTTGATTAGTATTTAAATGATTTTTTTTTCTGAAAAATTCAAGTGTAAGTCTAAGCTACTCCCGAATACCTGTGGACAAGGCCACAGAGCTGAAAACTGTTTAATCTTAGGTAGGTCCAGGTTTATTGGCTATAAATACAGTAAAACCCAGCTAATGCAACCGCTTACAATATACACATGTAGTGTGGTTTTTTTACAGGTGACTGCTTAATGCAGCACTATAGCTTGCAGAAAGCTATTAGAGGAGCTTTCTACAATACTATCATGCTGAATTAAGCTGCCACCTATCTTCTTGTAGGGGTCACTTTAGAGGGGTTTTACTGTAGCAGTAAGCAGGAATTTTAGTCAAACGCATAATTATGCTATACATATTGAGGCCCTAAATTTAGCGAAAATGTCCCTAAAAAGGCCCTAAAAAGGCCCTAAATTTAGGTTTGAAAAGTCTGTATGAACCATGTTGTCCTCGTTAGGATGAAAAAAGACGATAGGGCTTTTCATTTTTCATCCTATCTTTACCAAGCTTTACCACATTGTTAATATCAATGAAAGCTCAGACAAGTTCGAAAACCGGCCATATTGGACCAGTAACAGAGGAGTTACGTCCCTTTATTTAGTTAAAAATGCTATATTTTGCCTCGTTAAGACATTAGGGGCTTCATTGTTCATCGGATCTTTACTAAACTTTATCAGATTGTTAATATCAATGAAAGCTCTAACAAGTTCGAAAACCATTCATATCGGACCAGTAACAGCGGAGTTATGGACCTTGATTTAGTTCAAAATGCTATATTTTGCCTCGTTAGGACGATAGTGCCTTCATTTTTTCATCCGATCTTTACCAAATTTTACCAGATTGTTAATGTCATTAAAAGCTCGGACAAGTTTGAAAACCAGCCAGATCGGACCAGTAACAGCGGAGTTATGGCCCTTGATTTTGCATCTGATCTTACGAAATTTTACCCGATTTTATGATTTATTTATTTTTTCTTGATTTTTAGCTCTGCTGGCCCTTATGGGATGGCGAGTTGTCCATCATCCGTCCGTCGTTTACTTTTGTCTCGTTAAGACGATAGGCCTTCATTTTTCATCTGATCTTTATCAAACTTTAACAGGTTGTTAATATCAATGAAAGCTCGGACAAGTTCGAAAACCAGCCAGATCGGACCAGTAACAGCGGAGTTATGGCCCTTGATTTAGTTCAAAATGCTATATTTTGCCTCATTAAGACGATAGGGCCTTCATTTTTCATCCTATCTTTACCAAACTTTACTACATTGTTAATATCGATAAAAGCTTGGACACGTTCGAAAACCAGCCATATTGGACTTTTTACAGCAGAGTTATGGCCCTTGATTTAGTTAAAAATGCTATATTTTGCCTCGTTAAGACGATAGGGGCTTCATTGTTCATCTGATCTTTACCAAACTTTATCAGATTGTTAATATTAATGAAAGCTCGGACAAGTTCGAAAACCATCTATATCAAACCAGTAACAGTGGAGTTAATGCCCTTGATTTAGTTCAGAATGCTATATTTTGCCTCGTCATACATTAGAGCCTTCATTTTGCATCTGATCTTTGCCCAACTTTACCAGATTTTATGATGTTCTTTTCTTTTTTGATTTTTTTAGCTCTACTGGCCGAAGGCCAGCAGAGCTTATGGGATGCCGAGTTGTCCGTCGTCTGTCCGTCCGTCCGTCGTCCGTTGTCCGTCGTCTGTTGTTAACTTTTGTCTCGTTAAGACGATAGGGCCTTCATTTTTCATCCGATCTTTACCAAACTTTAACAGGTTGTTAATATCAATAAAAGCTCAGATGAGTTCGAAAACCAGCCAGATCGGACAAGTAACAGCGGAGTTATGGCCCTTGATTTAGTTAAAAATGCTATATTGCTAAATTTTGCCTCGTTAAGACGATAGGGCCTTCATTGTTCTTCCTATCTTTACCAAACTTTACCACATTGTTAATATCAATGAAAGCTCGGACAAGTTCGAAAACCAGCCAGATCGGACCAGTAACAGCGGAGTTATGGTCCTTGATTTAGTTAAAAATGCTATATTGCTATATTTTGCCTCGTTAAGACGATAGGGCCTTCGTTTTTCGTCCTATCTTTACCAAACTTTACCACGTTGTTAATATCAATGAAAGCTCGGACAAGTTCGAAAACCAGCCATATCGGACCAGTATCAGCGGAGTTGTAGCCCTTGATTTAGTTAAAAATGCTATATTTTGCATTGTTAAGACGATAGAGGCTTCATTGTTCATCCGATCTTTACCAATCTTTATCAGATTGTTAATGTCGTTGAAAGCTCGAACAAGTTTGAAAACCAGCCATATCGGACCAGTAACAGGGAAGTTATGGCCCTTGATTTAGTTACAAATGCTATATTTTGCCTCGTTAAGACAATAGGGGCTTCATTGTTCATCCACTCTTTACCAAACTTGAACAGATTGTTAATATCAAAGAAAGCTTGGACAAGTTCAAAAACCAGCCATATCGAAATAGTAACAGCGGAGTTATGGCCCTTGATTTAGTTAAAAATGCTATATTTTGCCTCGTTAAGACTATAGGGGCTTCATTGTTCATCCGATCTTTACCAAACTTTATCAGATTGTTAATATCAATGAAAGCTCAGACAAGTTCGAAAACCAGCCATATCGGACCAGTAACATCGGAGTTATGGCCCTTGATTTACTTCAAAATGATATATTTTGCCTCGTTAAGACGATAGCGCCTTCATTTTTCATCCGATCTTTATCAAACTTCATGAAATTGTTAATGTCTATGAAAGCTTGGTCAAGTTCGAAAACCAACCAGATCGGACCAGTAACAGCGGAGTTATGGCCCTTGATTTAGTTAAAAATGCTATATTTTGACTCGTTAGTACGATAGGGCCTTCATTTTGCATCTGATCTTACGAAATTTTACCTGATTTTATGATTTATTTATTTTTTCTTGATTTTTAGCTCTGCTGGCCCTTATGGGATGGCGAGTTGTCCATCATCCGTCCGTCGTTTACTTTTGTCTCGTTAAGACGATAGGCCTTCATTTTTCATCTGATCTTTACCAAACTTTAACAGGTTGTTAATATCAATGAAAGCTCGGACAAGTTCGAAAACCAGCCAGATCGGACCAGTAACAGCGGAGTTATGGCCATTGATTTAGTTCAAAATGCTATATTTTGCCTCATTAAGACGATAGGGCCTTCATTTTTCATCCTATCTTTACCAAACTTTACTACATTGTTAATATCAATGAAAGCTTGGACACGTTCGAAAACCAGCCATATTGGACTTTTTACAGCAGAGTTATGGCCCTTGATTTAGTTAAAAATGCTATATTTTGCCTCGTTAAGACGTTGGGGGCTTCATTGTTCATCTGATCTTTACCAAACTTTATCAGATTGTTAATATTAATGAAAGCTCGGACAAGTTCGAAAACCATCCATATCAAACCAGTAACAGTGGAGTTAATGCCCTTGATTTAGTTCAGAATGCTATATTTTGCCTCGTCATACATTAGAGCCTTCATTTTGCATCTGATCTTTGCCCAACTTTACCAGATTTTATGATGTTCTTTTATTTTTTTTGAATTTCTTTGAATTTTTTTTTTTTTTTAAATTTTTTTTTTAATTGATTTTTTTTGATTTTCTTTTTTGATTTTTTTAGCTCTACTGGCCGAAGGCCAGCAGAGCTTATGGGATGCCGAGTTGTCCGTCGTCCGTCCGTCCGTCGTCCGTCGTCCGTTGTCCGTCGTCTGTTGTTAACTTTTGTCTCGTTAAGACGATAGGGCCTTCATTTTTCATCCGATCTTTACCAAACTTTAACAGGTTGTTAATATCAATAAAAGCTCGGATGAGTTCGAAAACCAGCCAGATCGGACAAGTAACAGCGGAGTTATGGCCCTTGATTTAGTTAAAAATGCTATATTGCTAAATTTTGCCTCGTTAAGACGATAGGGCCTTCATTGTTCTTCCTATCTTTACCAAACTTTACCACATTGTTAATATCAATGAAAGCTCGGACAAGTTCGAAAACCAGCCAGATCGGACCAGTAACAGCGGAGTTATGGTCCTTGATTTAGTTAAAAATGCTATATTGCTATATTTTTTTTTTATCTCTATGTTGGACCAGAAATAAATGCTATATTTTGCCTCGTTAATACGGTATGGCCTTCATTTTTTATCTAATCTTTACAAACTTTACCAGATTCTTTAGTTATGGCCCTTGATTTAGTCAAAAAGCTGTTTTTTGCCTGAAACTTTCAAAAAAGTGTAAATGGCAGTACCTCGCTTCATTGATGTTATAAGAGCCATGTTAGCCAGTAGAGCGTCCACAGGTTCTCTTGGGCCTCTTGTTTTGAATTTGAATTCGATTTTTTTTTTTTATTTTTTTTTTTTATTTTTTAAATTATTAGAGTGGGTTCGGGTCAGACCGGACACCTAAGGTATAAATTAAAAATCAATACAATCAACGCTGTAAAAAGTGCAAAGGTCACGGAAATATACGCATTTAAACTTTATTCCAGCTTTCTATATGTTTTTCATCAATGTACCGTTTTAAAAACGGGAGCCAGTGACAGTATCGTATAGTCGTCACGTTCGGGTCGTTACGGACATGTCGTCTCTATTCGGACAGACTATCGGGTCTATTCGGACGTAGAATAAACAAATATGATATCGGGTTACTTTTAGTCCCATGCGCATACAGGTAAAATACCATTAATACGCAGTATTTCACTAAAGATTTAAACAATCACTAACAATTTTTTAACTTTTTTTTATTTATTTTTTATTGAAGAAAAAAAGAAGGAAAATAAAGAAGAAGAAAAGCATGGTGCGTGTCTTCATTATTTATACATGATTTTTTATAGTGTTCTGAAATATAAAAATAAAAATTAGTCAGGCCCAGGTTTGAACCCGATCCGCTTGTTTTATCCTCGTCAAAGACAGCTGCTCTACCAACCGAGCTAATTCGCCATCGCGTTATTTGTGACATAAATTATAATTATTCCTAAACCAGACTGTCCAAATAGACCCGAAATCTAAAAATAGTCACTCGGTGACAATGATGTCATATATACCGAATCAGAACTTGTCGTTTTCAATCGGCATCACCGAGGACGATTGGCACATGTATTTGGGATGTTTCTACTACCGGACCAGTCATTTCGACTTTATATCAAGGGAGGTATAAGCTTCAGACATTTTACACATGAACTACAAAGTAAGACAATAACACCAATAAACCTTGTGTTGAATATGGGACATCAACTTATTTTTTCAACACGCGGTTTACCGCGACTTTCAAAGTCTTTTTAAAAATGACGCGTGAGAAGCTTTCAAACATGCGCGGTAAAACATCTAAATACAACAAAAAAATGTGATTTGTAGCAAGTGTCCGGGCGATGCCGCCGTCCGAACTGACCCGAACCCACTCTATTATTATTTTAATTTTAATTTTTTTTTAATTTAATTTTTTTAATTTTTTTTTAATTTTTTTTTTTTTTTTTAATTTTAATTTTTTTGATTTTTTTTTTTTAACTCTATGTTGGACCAGTCGGACCAGTAACAGAGGCGTTATGGCTCTTGATTTAGTTAAAAATGCTATATTTTGCCTCGTTTATACGGTAGGGCCTTCACTTTTCATCAGATCTTTACCAAACTTTACCAGATTCTTTAGTTATGGCCCTTGATTTAGTCAAAAAGCTGTTTTTTGCCCGAAACTTTCAAAAAAACGTAAAGTGCAGTCACTCGCTTCCTTGATGTTATAAGAGCCATGTTAGCCAGTAGAGCGTCCACAGGCCCTCTTGGGCCTCTTGTTATTGGATGTTTTTGTCTGGGACAGAAACTTGTAGAAATTCCATTGCAGTATATAAACAAGGCTTTGTGAGATTGGTAGTGTTCAGTATATAGTTAATGTAAAAAAGGCATTCTGAATTCATATTGGATGCTTTTGGATTCGAATATATGTTAGAGATTATTTATATTAAAAACTATTGTGCTAATCTAATCAAAAAGTGACATTGGAGAATTTGCATTCGAATATATATCAAAGATTATTTGTATTAAAAACTATTGTGCTAATCTAATCAAAAAGTAACATCGGAGAATTTGGTCTATTGACTTTAATAAACTTGTTGGATAAAAAGATACGATTCTCGGCAAGAGCCTCGTATCATATCTTTTTATCCAAGTCGTTTATTAAAGTCAATAATACACAGTCACTCATGTAAGATCCTCTATATAATAAAATGTTTTGGAAACTTAGCAAAAAGTAATGGATGACTTTACTTTCAAAACCGCATGTTATTAACTGTGTTCTCCTAGGCAGTAGAGGTGAGTCTGTACGGACTGGAGGAGGTGGCCACCAACATAACAGCACTGGAGAGAGTGTGCCACCTGGCACTCGGCAAAACTTGTGTGGCACAAATTGTGGAGAGGTGGGTTCTTTTTTGTACAGCCAAGTCTATTATGTCACTTGCTGTATCCATTTTAGTGTTGCTTCACTAAGGGGCTGTCGTGTAAATACACTGCCATTAAGGGGCCGTCGTGTAAATACACTGCCATTAAGGGGCCGTCGTGTAAATACACTGCCATTAAGGGGCCGTCGTGTAAATACACTGCCATTAAGGGGCCGTCGTGTAAATACACTGCCATTTTTCCATATTCTTGCACATAACTTAGTATGTATATATTTCCTGACGATAGTAGTTAAAGGATTTGATGATTTCAAACCAAATTTAATGTACAGGTTAATCTAGCTTAAGTTTGAAAATGGCTATTTTACGTGATATTTTGACTGAATTCTTTCTTTTCGCAGTAGAAGAACTTTTGAAGACAACTTTTTTTTAGAATAGACTTGACTAAAAACACTATCTCTGTTGAACAGCTTTTGTTTTCAAGCATAAATGTCAACCAAACTTGGTGTGCACGTTTTTACTTCATACAAGGCAGATACCGACTGATTTTACAATTAACAGGGTGGCCACAGACTCTGGAAAACAGGTAAAATGGCAAAAATAAATTACCTGCCATTGAAAATCAGGGAATTTGAAAAAATTGCAACGACCAGGGAAAAGTCGTGGAATTTTGTTTCTGCACTAACTTGCTCAAAACAAAAATGAATGTTGAACATGTAATTGACCCTCTTGCAGTAAAACAAAGCAAACGTTACCTGGAAAAAACTACAACATTTTTTTATGATTTCCATATTAATGTATCAGTTATAAACAGTTTAGATGATATTCGTTTTCTTAAATGGTTTGAATTTGAAAAAATTAATTCTTACCTTAATCAAGGAAACCCAATGCTGGGTCAAGGAAAAATCAAGGAAATATCAGGGAATTTTCTTTGGAGATTCCTGTGGCCACCCTGAATTTAACTAATGGAATCCTATTCGAAAAATAGATGTGCTAATTGTGACATGATACGTCTAATATTCTACGTTTACAGAGATGATGTACCGTCTGTGATACTATACGACACGTCGAGTGAAATCGACATCAACATTAACGACAACATTCTAAAGACCATCAAGGCTGATTGCTGGGGTATTGACTCCCCGCGAACATTGTCCCCAGCCCCGGGGCCCAGCTCCACCACTCCTAAATGAGTGCTTTCCCCAGTACCTAGTGCTAATGACATTAAGACGAGTGCTAATACTGTGATGCCAAATTTGACTTCTAACTCTGTTGTAACAGAACAAAGTGATAAATCTATCTCCAACGTTGGACAAACAGAAAAGTTGACGTCTAAAACAAGCAGTGATAGTTATAGCAACAAAACATTGGGGGCTAGCCCCAGCTCTAAAGACACAAGTGACAATTCGGGTTCTGTGTTGAAAGACGTTTCGAAACAAAAGCTTTCATCGCTGTACATTCCCCCACCCCCTCCAGCAGAAACGCCGCCAAGTTCTCCGTACAAGTCAACCATGATGGCATGTGCACGGACACCCGAGGTCCCGGACATCTGTGATATGTTGAAGGAAACGCAGATAGCGAAAAAACTAAATTTAGATTCCAAAGATTCCAATACCGAAGAGCTTTCTAGCAAAACGTATGAATTAAAATCTGCTGACACTAGTGATATGAATGCCTTTGGGAGTAGTGGTGCGACTGGCATCAGTGATTTAGATCTCCAGACAGACAATGTGTCAGCATCATCATTTCCAATTCCCGAGGTCGGAGATTGTCTGAATGTACATGTAAACTTTATACACGATCCTTCAAACTTTGTGGTAAGCACTTTTTCTTTTTTCCATCATAAATGTTTCCTGTATGGTGAAACCCTTATTCTGGTCTTCAACATCAGGATTAGGTTTAGAACATGACCCCAGGACTAGGGTATTGCCACTAATTGTTTCCGAACCTTGCAAAAAGTTCTTCCATATGTACAAGGTATGGGTCCTTAAATGTCCCATACGAAGAAGGATCACTTTCACAGTTCCTTGCATGTTTGAATTAATCAGGAAGTGAGTTTGAAAAACCCATGATGAGGCCCCATTGGGAATCGATCCTGGAATCTCAACGTAGAAAGTGTGAAACCAGACATAGTCAATAGTCAAAGGTACTATACACCTTATAATCTGAAGGTCATAATCATATTGAATGAAAGAATAAAAAGTATATTAATTAAAGAGAGAGTGTTTATTATACACATTCTAAGTTATTTTCAACGTGATATTTTCTGTTTCAGTGTTTGCCGTATTTAGAAATGAACAGTTTGGATCAGTTGTTACTAGACATGATGGATTACTATAATGCCAATGCACAAACCGTGAGTACATACATGTCTGTCTGACCAGCTTTCTCACTGGGTTGGCTTGCTGATTGACTGGCTTGCTGACTGGGTACATAATTATGTCTATCTGGCAATCTGACTGGCTTGCTGACTGGTACATAATTATGTCTATCTGGCAATCTGACTGGCTTGCTGACTGGTACATAATTATGTCTATCTGGCAATCTGGGTACATACTTATGTCTATCTGGCAATCTGGGTACATACTTATGTCTATCTGACTGGGTACATACTTATGTCTATCTGGCAATCTAACTGGGTACATACCAGTGTTCTCCCCAGAAATGTTTGAACTCATGTCGATTATATCTCAGAAAATATGGTTTAGGGTGTATCAGTGTACCCAACCCCTATATTTTAAGGTATTTTGTCAAAAAGACACCGGATTTATGAAAGAAATAGGCTAGAGATACGAAATATTGTGGTATAAACTTATTCAAGATAAAAAATAAATGAATTAATAATGACTGTATTACATATCCTCCACAATTAAGGCATGTTTCAAAAGCATTTTGGCTGCGAAGGCATGTTAAATGCGACATGCCTTAATGGCCTGGGGAGAACACTGCATACTTATGTCTATTTGGCAATCTGACTGGGTACATACTTATGTCTATCTGGCAATCTGACTGGGTACATAATTATGTCTATCTGGCAATCTGACTGGGTACATATGTATGTCTATCTGGCAATCTGACTGGGTACATATGTATGTCTATCTGGCAATCTGACTGGGTACATATGTATGTCTATCTGGCAATCTGACTGGGTACATAATTATGTCTATCTGGCAATCTGACTGGGTACATATGTATGTCTATCTGGCAATCTGACTGGGTACATATGTATGTCTATCTGGCAATCTGACTGGGTACATAATTATGTCTATCTGGCAATCTGACCGGCTTGCTGACAGGTACATATTTATGTCTATCTGGCAATCTGACCGGCTTGCTGACAGGTACATATTTATGTCTATCTGGCAATCTGACCGGCTTGCTGACTGGTACATATTTATGTCTATCTGGCAATCTGACTGGCTTGCTGACTGGTACATAATTATGTCTATCTGGCAATCTGACTGGGTACATAATTATGTCTATCTGGCAATCTGACTGGGTACATATTTATGTCTATCTGGCAATCTGACCGGCTTGCTGACTGGTACATATTTATGTCTATCTGGCAATCTGACCGGCTTGCTGACTGGTACATAATTATGCCTATCTGACAACCTGACTGGCTTGCTGACTGGGTACATAATTATGTCTATCTGGCAATCTGACTGGTTTGCTGACTGACTGGATGGTTGACTATCAGGCTGATCATCTGACTTGCTGACTAATGGCTGGCTGGCTAACTGTCCATCTGTCTCTATATGTCTGTCTAGCTGGCAACTGGCTTGCTTATTTTACGTTTTAAAACATCTCTGTGTCGGGCTGTTCCTCTGTCTTTTTGCTTATCTTTATGTCTGTATTCAATTGTTGGTCACTTGTTCTCTCTTTCTTTTGTAGTTATTCTGGAATTCCTGCCATAGTTTGTCCAGTTGAGTAGACTGCCAATCATAAACATACTCCTGTGTACCTTGTAATTGGTTCTTAATTTCAGATGAATAACGATGATGTTAAAATAGGTCAACTCTACGCGGGATACAAAGATTCTATCTGGTACAGGATCAGGGTCACCCAGTTTGTAGGAACTGACCTGGTATGTCGAGTTAGAAACATCTTAATGTGGAACTGACCTGGTATGTCGAGTTAGAAACATCTTAATGGTTTTTTACCCAGTTTGGGATTTTTTATCTTTTCATATTTTTTCAATAAAAGTTATATCTCATAGAATGTTTTTAATCGGATCAGTTTTGGAAAGGAAAATGACATCCTGTGATAAGAAACTTTTTCACATATTACAGTTACTAATTTCATCCTTGAATACCAAACTGCTGTCATCATTATTGACAGGAGCAGCATTTTTTGTTCAATGCATGTCCTACTCGTTGAATGAACTCTGCCCTAAAGTTTCTTGGAAATCTCACACGTGCATCCTTGAAACGAGAAGCATTATATAAACAATTTTGGTGAAAGTTTGTTCATAGTAAAGTAAATGCGCTTATTGCTAGTGGTGTAGGGCTAATACTGAAATAAACTTACAAATGTACAAACTAATAATCAATGAAACAATATATTTGAATTTTAAAGGCACATATCGAAAAGTATAAGGTGTGCAAGAATAAAACCTTGTTAAAAATCTTCAGCATGATTCATTGCATACCGTATATCGCGTATAGTGCGCAACCCCTTCTTAGAGCTCAAACCTGGGTAAAAAAGTTGTTTCCATGTATAGTGCACATCAAAATAATTTTTAGATAAAGGTCAAGTCAGTTGGCAAAGAAGCAAGATTTTCATTTGTCGAATGAATATTTAGACTGTATTTACTTAATATTAAGTATTAATATTTAACTATTCTGTTAGCTAAAATAAAATATTTGGTAAAATAAACTATTTGGAAGAGTTTGTGTGTTCATTTATTTACTCTTGCTCATATCTCCACTCTCCCTCTATAAACTCGTCCAAATAAAATGCGTTGTTATTATCGTCCTCACTGTCGGCTGCTGCATGTAAATATCAGAATATAATTGAACTGTAACAATACTGCATGTACCCGTCTAATCAGCTGGAAATCATGTGATATCAAGTCAGCTGATATAAATTACAAAATTAGGGCCAAACTGTTCACTCATTTACTGAAATTAACATGAAGCCAGTACTTCTATATTGTTGATGTCGGAGTATATTGACAATAGGTTATATTATAATACAGTTGCACATGCTAATGTTTGTCGGAAATATAGTATTGGTTTGATTGGTTAAAATGGATAAATGATTGACAACTGGCGACATGTTAATTCTACAACAAATATGCAAACATTTATATAAAAACAAGCTTTATAATAGATTTTATTCATTTCTAAGTCGAATTAAGTCAATAAATTACTTGTATAAAGCACGTAAGTCACGAAAAATAAAGTATTATCGGCATTCACAAATGTCTCTGTTCGTCCCCGATGTTTTTATCGGCGTTTTTCTCCATTCTGACATCGATTTTCTGCACATAAAATGCAAGAAAACAAGGTGTTTGTATTGTACGCATGCCCCTTTTGGAAACCGTAAAAAAAGTAGAATAAACTGCGTACTATACAAGGTAAAAAACGGTACATATTAAAAAGTCCCATAACTCAGTTTCATACTTCTTGAATTATTCCCCTTTGAAAAAAAAGGTTTTACCTGGAACTTAATCTTGCCTTTAACAAGTGATTATGGCTAATACATTTCAAAGTATTAGGTGTACAACAATGAAACCTTGCACACATTTTCAACATGATACAATGAATGCATCTTATAAAGGACCATAACTCCCTGATTTATCTCAGGTTACTGTGTATCCATATTTATTTGCAGGTTACTGTGTATCCATATTTACTTGCAGGTTACTGTCTATCTGGCTGATATTGGAGAGTACAGCGTGATGATGATATCAGAGTTACAGCCCCTACAACCACGCTTCTGTAAACTGCCTCTAATGGCCATCAGCGCACGTCTCGGACGTAAGTTAAACAGAAGTCGTAATAGGATAAAGTCTGAGTAGACTGTAAACATGATTACTGATATATCATCCCATTAGTAGAGCAAGGTACCAGCTGCATATAAAATATATAATGAGATGGTTTCTGTTTCCACTAATTGAATGATATTCTGCAGTATGTGTTCATAAATTCTCTATACATAATTGCCGGAGTACAATCCACCTCTGTGTATAGGCTGCATCTGAACTTTTCGATCTGTAAGGTTTGGAAAAAGATAAAAGCTTCTTCCAGGATGTATAGTACTTTGATAATGTTAACAAAAACTTACTTCTAGATTTGTGCGTTTATGAAAGTCTTCAGTTTATAATGCGGTAAATATGGAAGATTTATTACATACCTTACTATAAATAGTAACACATTTTAGTAGAAAAACAATGATTATCAGTCCTGTTTCTAAATCCATAATCGGCACACTGTGCCATTATGGATTATGGAAAATCGGCACAGTAGCAACAGACTGTCCGCTCGCGAAGACGTCAACGTCATCAAGCAATACAAAGACGTCATATTGGTGCGCTATGGCTGAGGAGCGGACATTGACAATTTAACTGCAATTTTCACGCCCAGTAAATAAACGTTTGAAGCTTTCAAATATATCGTTAAGGCGAAAGACAAGGAAGAAAACTAACTTAACGTAAATTATTAATTTAATGTAGATCTGATGTATTTATTTGCCAAATAATTGTTTGCATCTTATGCTACTTGTTTGTTTAATGTACACCATTTTGTAAACATGTCGACGCATTTTGTCATAAAAATGCACCAGTTGTTCTTATTCTTCTCCAGTTATAATAAGATATGTAATAAAAAGGCAAATATACAGCCGTGGTGTGCCTTTTGTCGATAAATGCACACCTAGGGCCATGCCATTATCGACAAAATGGCCTTAGGTGTGCCATTATCGACAAAAGGCACACCACGACCGTATATTAACCTCCAAATACAGCATGTTCTAAACATTCCTTAACCAGAGTTTTCCCACTTCCTAATTGTAAAAGGTTTTTACCTTGTGATCAAATTGATCAAATTTCCCAGTTCGTCCGTCGGTCCGTCTGTCTGTTTGTAGATGCAACCTTGTCCACTCATAAACTTCATGGGTGGACTGCCTGTGATGATAGGATGACCCCTGTTTGAGGTCAGTAGGTCAAAGTCTGATAATGACAAACCTTGTCTGCTCCATAATTTCTCTCCCCCTGAAGCAAATCTCATGAAACTTCATAGGTGAACTGCCTGTGGTGATAGGATGACCCCTATTGCTTTTGAAGTTAGTAGGTAGTTAGTAGGTCAAAGGTCAAGGACTCCGGGCCCCGATAATGAAAAACCTTGTAAGCTCTATAACTCCTCTCCTCCTGAAGCAAATCGTGAACTGCCTGTGGTGAGAGGATGACCCCTATTGATTTTGAGGTCAGTAGGTCAAGGTCATTGGGACCCAATAATGAAAAACATTGTCTGCACCGTAACTCCTCTCCCCCTGAGGCAAATATCATGAAACTTCATAGGTGAACTGCCTGTGGTGAGAGGACGACCCCTCTTGATTTTGAGGTCAAAGGTCAAGGTCACCGGCACCCGATAATGAAAAACCTTGTCCCCTCTATAACTCCGTTCCCCTTGAAATAGGTGGACAGTCTGTGATGAAAAGATGGCCCATATTGGTTTTGAGGTCAGTAGGTCAAAGGTCAAGGCCACCATTACCCGATCATGAAAATCCCATTCCACTTAATCTTTGCTCGGACGGTAGGGTGGGGAATGGGGGCGACTGGTAGCGGGGGTATATTTGTCGCCGTAAAGTTTTAATAACTATCACAATAGTACCCTCGACTATTGTTGTTGTCAGTAGTCAGATTTTAGTACATGTATTAAATATGTGACTGATGAGTGTTAATCACACAAAACTAGTGTACCATGACATGCCTTGTCATTACCACTCCTCGTCAACCCTTCCTAATCGTCTACATGTATTAAACTTACGATATAAGCTGTGTTTGTGTATTTTCAGGAATTAAACCTGATTCAGGATCATGGTTCGAGGCAGCAAAATACAAGTTTATAGAACTAGCCCGTGAGAAGGACCTGATTGGTTTAGTCCTGAAGCATGACAAGGACACGGGGGTTGTGGACCTAAATCTTATCGATACCACAAATGATGACTTAGACATCTGTATCAATGAAGTACTCGTGAAAATGGGTTTCGCAAAATTCTCCTAACAATGTTTTTGTTAAAGTGATTACCAGAACTTTTTTTAAAAAAAGAAAATGAGTTTTTGAGTGGATTTTAAACCAAATGATATTGTATGATGTATATGCAAATGTATTAGACAGACAATGTTACATGTTATAGTAATAAGGACATAAATCAACCCATAGCAAATAAGCCACGTAGAATAATCACGGAAATTTACTGAAATTGGAATAATAATGAAATTATTATGAAGAAGCCAATCCCAAAGGTGAATTATGCTATTATATTAATAGCAGAGAAATAAATACAAAACAATTATACAATAAGAATAATACCCAAGCACATAAGTATCAATGTATGTTGGAATGATGCAATTTATGTTTTATTGTACATTGAATGGAGTTTTTTTGTACAATAATTGACATGAATTGTCTCCCTTGATCAACTGAAAAGTTGTCTCCCTTAAGAATTGTTTAGGTCATCCGGCTGTATGTTGTCAGCATTTATCTTTCCTTGTCTGTTACAATGAAATATAACTGGTAATTAACCTGAAAATGGGCTGTAAATAACTTTTCTAGTCAGAAAAGACAAAAGAAAAGGCCGAAGTATATAACATATGAGATTTCAATCCCAAGAGAATAAGTGCCATATTCTGTTCAGTAGTATTATATTATATTTGGGTGATCAGAATGGTTATCTGCCCGAAATATTAGCTCTCATAATGTTGAATTCTTGTTCTAAGGATGGAACTGAATGGATTGCCTTCCCTGATCCTTTTTTTAATGTCTCCTAATGCAGGCAAATATGAAATGTGCCCTTAAGTAGATGGAGGAGAGGGTTGTTTCCCCTGATCCGTTTTTATGCAATCAGGTGTCAAGTATAAGAGAAAGACGGAAGAATGTTCTTTCTTGTTATTTCAACTGTCACTTGATGCAAGCTGGTCAATATGGCCTTTAAATGAATTGAGATTAAACAGTTGTCTCCCCTGATAATGTCGTCGGGTATGCCTTATGAGTAGAAAGAGGAAGGGTTGTCTCTCCTGACTGGTTTATGATAATTTTATACGTGTGAGTAAAGAGAGGAGAGTGGATAATGTTTTATTGTTTTTCAATGAGTGAAAATTTCAGTTCCGACGAGTGAAAAGAGAAGAGAGAATTGTCTCCCCTGATTCTTTTTATCATATTTTTAGTCATTTTATGCAAGAAAAAGAAGAGAATAGTAAAGAGAGGAGACAGGATTATCTTTCCTTGTATATTTTATTGTCATTTGATGCAACAAAAATGTGACCGTTCCAAAAGAAGAGAATTGTATCCCCTGATAATTTTTACTGAATATTTTTATTGTGTTTTTTGTGCAAGAAAATGTCAATTTGGCCATATGAATGAAAAGAAGAGAGGATTGTCTCCCCTGATAATTTGTTTTATCTTTTGATGCAAGATAATGTCAAATCTACCATGTGAGTAAAGAGAGGAGGAAGAATTGTCTCCCCTGATACTGTCACATTCAATACCAAAAAGTATCAGTTTTGCCATGTGAGTTGAGTGAGTAGAGCAGATTGTCTCCCTTGATATTTTCTGTAGTAATTTAGGATGATATAATAACCATAAGGAGTTGTGTACAGCAACATGTGTGGGATGTCTGTTTGTATAGGATGATATAATAACCACAAGGAGTTGTGTACAGCAACATGTGTGGGATGTCTGTTTGTTTAGGATGATATAATAACCACAAGGAGTTGTGTACAGCAACATGTGTGGGATGTCTGTTTATTTTGAAGGTATAAAGATTTGTATCATAAAAAGCAGATTGCTCCAGATTTTTGTTGCAAAGTCTTAACATTTAGATGTTCTACCAATTGTGGTTGCTAACTGACAAAACCAGAATATGTTGCAGTGTCTCCACCGAGGGCAAGAAATGATCTCCCTTGATATTTTGTGGCCTATGTAGTTTAAGCATGCAGATGCATGCATCCCTTTTCAGCGCTTGCTCCTGAGTTATGCGGATTATCTGTGTTGGTATCTTTCTTGATATTTTGTCACTAATGTAGCCGGTCTCCATCATTCCAATGTATGCTTGTCACTAATGTAGCCGGTCTCCATCATTCCAATGTATGCTTCCTTTATCAATGGTCAGTCCTAAATGATGCAGATTGTGTGTTCGGTCTGAAAGAGACTACCATGTAGCACAACTTTGATTGTGTGATCTTGTTTTCATCAGTATTCACACTTGTGCCATAATTCATGATACATGTAGTTTGATCAACATTTTGAGGGTTGATCGCAACAATGTTGTATCGAAATATAAATTAAAAAGGATGATACAACAATGTTGCATCGACCTGTCGAAATTTTACATTTACAAATATTCTCTTACTGAGGCAAAAAGGAGAGCATTGTTATTGTAAATCCGTCCAGGAGGGCATAGGAATAACTAGAGTTGAAGCAGTGAGGTTTGGGCATCACACATTGCTTTTACCTGATTTTACCCTCTGCAGTACAAACGTGTTCGACCGGTAAAAGCTTGAGCAGTTTATTTACAATATTAAAGTATGATTGTTACATAATGTTTTACTGTGGTCTTATGTAGACTGTTACTTAGTTACACATCTTAACTCTTAACCCGCTTTCACAAAACACCCCTTTGTCACATAAATGGAATGGTCTTAAAGGGACAATGTCCGTAACTTTTAGCCTATAAAACACAAAATTAATTACGTTGACAAACTTAACACAACAACCATTATTGATTGTTCGACGGAATTCAATAGCGGTACAAAAAAGAATAACCGTTTAGTGGGATTGAACTCGTAACCCACACTTAAATTACACTCGCAGGTAATAATAGTCGAGCGTCGCTACTGACTCGGCTAACCGGGCCACATGTATTATGTAAGAGATACAATATATAAAAGCTAATGCGCTAATGGATGTCGTGATCAGCAGAAAATGTAAATGAAGTGGGTCCCACATTATTTACAAATAATAAATAAAACTTTATTTTTTTCAAACTCACGAATATATTACTACAGGCTTATCTGGGTCTATGCTAATGTTTTCATGTAGATATTTCATTGAATAAAAACAGGCAGTTATTTGGCTATGCTCAATATCTGCTTACTTACGGACAGTGTCCCTTTAATTCAAAGAAAGAACAGTCCATTATATATATGTAGCGGGCTAAGGGTTAAAGTGCTTGTATATCTCATTTTATCGATCAGAACATCGGTCTTACTTTATATTGTCGTCCCTGCAGTTCCCAGGCAAAAATAAGGCCACTGCAGAGGGTAACATCAACCCCCGAATTCATTTTCGTTTTGTAGTTTTTTGTCATGTAAAGATCCCCTTCATCATCCCTAGATCGTTTCAGGTGTTACTTGAGTGGTGGCCGAAAACAATGGTCGTGGCTCCAGAAAAAAATGGAGTGTTAACAGCAGAATTTGCAGCAACTCTGCAGTTTTGCAGCTGAAAAGGCCCATTTTTGCAAATTGTTTAACATAATGTAAATGAAGGGTGGACCTGAAATGTTCCGGTTGGTGCAATATAACCTGTTTGTTTTGGTGTGCTGAACAACCCGAATTCGGCTGAACTTTATATTAACGACACAGCAATCTTGGTTCTTAAAAAAAAACTTGTAGCATAATGATAGTTTTTCAACACCATTTGAGCATTTGTAATGGTGGTTATTTTGCTGATCTTGTATTCATTTATGGCATACATTTCTCATGTCCTTTGAAAGAGTGCTTATCACCAGTTAAAGAATAATATTTTATTTTTATCTTCTTTATGCACAAACTATTATCTTGACTTAAATACTTACAAAAGCTTGATAAATAAAACTTATTTTAAAACTGAGTTTAAACATTTGCATATGTCTGCAGCTTGCTATCCATGTAATTTAGAATAAATATACCAACAAATTGAGAAAATTCTCACTTTTTGGACAGTTCTGTGTTAACCCTTAACCCGCTAAGCAAAACTATAATAGCCTTTGCATCCATTGTAAACCCAGCTCACCCTGTGAGTAACTCGCAGGCTGATCAGGGTTTAGAATGTCCGGCTGCTGATCAGTCATTTCGCCCCAAACACCCATTTGTCACATAAATGGAATGGTCTTAATTCAAAGAAAGAACAGTCCATTATATAATATGTAGCGGGTTAAGGGTTAACAGGCAGATATGTACTGAACTTATTTTTAGATGCTGTTGTATTATATGCTACTTTTGTTTGCCAATTGTATTGAATTTAAGAAGACTGAAATCAACTGGTTCCCATTGATGAGTTTGGTTGATAATGGAGGAAGTTGGGAACCACCAAATCAACTTTGTTGATAACTGAGCAAGTCCCAAACTGCAGTTTGCCTGTGAAATATTTTAATGCCATAATACAATGTGCTATAAGTTTTATTTGTTATAATTGCCATGTTTTGTTTATAAATAATGAAATAAAGTTGATCATGCTAGACAACTGTTTGTTTTCTGTCTACACTATTCCCATGTCCTGACCGTCAGAAATCACTGGTATTTGTTTAAACCTTTTGCCGCCAAATTTCAAATGTCATTAAATTTGAATTCAAACTTTTTGATATAAAGATAGAAAACTTCACATGTGCATGTTGGGTTTACACTGGTCGTATGAATCAATATTTTTGACTGCGACAGTGTTAAAGAAACTAACCCGCCAAATAACGGCAAAATAACACTACAAAACCGTTTATGAAAACGATATCTAGGTGTAATTTTCATATATAATGTATATGTGATGTGTCGATTAAAAGTATAGGTTATTTCACGGGTTTTTAAAATACCCGTGACTGAATATGCCTAAAATGAAAATGAATTATTTATAACGTGTCTATTGAGTTTAGATTCTCAAAGTATTTTAAGTTATATATACCTCGACGTCAGTAGGTTAAGAAACGGTGTACATAAATTCGTAAAATTTGGCTGTTGTTTGCAGGATAGCTACTTTAAGAAAACGTTTTGAAAATAAGTTAATATCTCAATTTAAGTATTAGTAAAGTTTCAATTATTTATATCCGACGGTATTTTTAGTGATAAACAACTGTCTTAAAATGTACGTTGTATTCTGCCATATTTGATTCACAATGGTCAACCAACGATTACCTTGTATACGTTTTAGGTCCAGCAGCATAAAACATAAACTTACGTTTGTTTTAGGTCCAACAGCATAAAACATAAACTTGCGTTTGGGCCACTCTCCGTTATGTCCTAAATTGGCAGAGACTAAACATATACATTTTTACGGGCGGAGAGTGTAGTCTAGAGTGTAGTCTAGACGGGCGGAGAGTGTAGTCTAGACGGGCGGAGAGTGTAGTCTAGACGGGCGGAGAGTGTAGTCTAGACGAGCGGAGAGACGTATAAAACTGAAGACTACACATATACTCCTCAAAATAATTTAAGAACCACAAAAAAGAGCAGTAATGAATTAATCGGTATATATTCTGGATTTTATATCCATAGAAAAAGTTATATTATTTTTTGTAAAAAAATAAACCTATGCATTAAAATTGCAAAAAAGGCAGTAGATATTCAATAACAGAACTTTAAAAAATGACTATCAAAACGTGGTCCTTAAATTATTTTGAGGAGTATATAAATGTGTATGTATCCCACCCTATAAACATTGGGACTAAATGCATACGCACGATTCATTGCAATCCCCACACGTGTAATCATATTTCTCCTCGGTCATATGTTTATAACAGCGTTTATTGGGCATATCCCACACCTTGCCGATGTTTTGAAACATCGTCAACATCCCTTCTTTCTCGTCTTTCAGCTGGTCCGTCTGAGTGGCCAGCTTATTTTCACTTTGTTTGAGGTCATTTGCATAATCCCGCATCATGTTAAGCTTCTCCTCGTATATCTTAATCAGTGTCTGCTCACTCACCTCTTTATATTCGGGACTCCGTTCTAAATCTTCCATCGTCCGAGTTTTGGCGAATTCGATGCATTGTTTATACAGAGTTTTGAGATTATATTTTTCTGAGATTATCAGCATCTCGAGCGTTTTCTCCTCCGACAGGAAATATTCCTCGCAGCGCGACTTCATGCTTGGCATCTCGTACTCTTCCGCAAACTCCAGCAGGAAACGTACGTTATGATCTGGAAGTAGGAGAGGATTTTAACATATAATTATATTCAGTACATTTAAAAACACAACTTTCTAGATTTTCGATTATTTTTAGTCCGCTTGTGTTTTGTTCAAATCAAAATTGTGTTTAATGCTGGTGCACAAGTCTCTTTGTCCCAAGGGTATGGCAATAAAGAGTTGCATATTAAGATTTGCTCTACTTCTTTCAGTTAAAACACATTTAACTTTAACATCTCTAGAAAATCAAATCTTCAAACAATATCAAGTGTTGCATTTTCAAATATAATGAGTGTATACAAAAGGTGGGTGTATTCTGACTCGTACTTACAGTAGCTATCCCGCCAACAACGGCCTAATTTTACAACATATGTACACCGTTTCAACGACGAGGTATATATATAACACGTATTTTGAGAATATAAACTCTTTTATACATAATATAAATGGCAGCCAGGCCAAACTACAAAACTCGAGTGTTGAATTAAGAGTTACCAACTCCTAATTCATTTGATGCATATTCAATCACGGGTATTTTAAGAACCCATGAAATATCCTCTACTGTTAATCGGCACATACACATTATTATATGACCTAAACACCCGGATAGAGTTTTGATAAAGGGTTTTGTAGTGTAATTTTGCAGTTATTTGGTGTGTTAATTTCTTTAAACATATCATATTTAGTAATAAAGTAAATTTGATGTATAAAAAGAAATACTGATCCAGAATGATGAATTCAGTGACTTTGTTGGTTGTGTACTATTTTAATTGATGACAAGGGAAGAGCAATATTGTCACTTTTAATGTCGGACACATTTCGCCATTGACCTTGCCTCTTATTTGTACATCTTTCATTAATTCTATACATTGATGTTTGTTAATTTCTTTCAACTTTCAGCTTTAAGAAAACTGAATTCAGAGTTCATTCCTTTTCTATGTGTTATTACGAATTTTTTTTACCATAATTTCTAATCTTTCATTTATAAAAGTGGGGGAAAAGTGTCATTATTATGATGTACTATTTTAACGTAAAAGCAGTTGTTACTCCATCTCTCACGCTCTATCTCTGAGCGAGACAACTCGGACACACATGGCACCATGTTTCCTGTATACACTACCTGATATTGGTTTCTGTGTGGAGTAGATTCAGTGTAGCAACTCAGACACACTTGGCTCCATGTTTCCTGTATACACTACCTGATATTGGTTTCTGTGTGGAGTAGATGCAGTGTAGCAACTCAGACACACATGGCACCATGTTTCCTGTATACACTACCTGATAATGGTTTCTGTGTGGAGTAGATGCAGGGTAGCAACTCAGACACACATGGCACCTTGTTTCCTGTATACACTACCTGATATTGGTTTCTGTGTAGAGTAGATGCAGTGTAGCAACTCTGTGACCTCTTCCAGCTTCTTATATGTCAGGACAACCTCAAACGACGCCGACGGATCTCCTGAGGATTCTGTAACAAACAGCCGCCGCCAGACTCCCGACTGTGTCTTCTACGATAATTATTGTCACATCGCTCAACTCATCAATCTTTGTAAAATCTCGCACATTTTGGTTATTCATTATTGTTAGCTTTTCAGTCAGTTGGCATGTTTTAATTGTTTACTTTAATTGCTATATTGCACTTCCTCGTGTCCATGTCTTACAGCTCCAACACGGTAAATCCGTTGGATGATTGGGATGCTGTTTCCAGTAGATCTTTTGGATGCCGGTTTCTGCATATATATATCTGTTGGATACTGGTTCAGGTTTATCTATTGAATACTATTGCCTTCCAGATATACATTTTCCTCTACCCGCACCTGGTATTGTGTTCCATGCTGGAATAATGAAAAAGAAAGTTGACCTATCTATAGGACATAGGCAATCTTACTTCTTTCTGGCAGTCATTTACAATATTGGTTTTGGGGAGTGGAAAGGTGGAGTGCTTTAGATTTATATTTTAAACTTACAAGCTACCTTTAGCGTTTTAAGTGGAACCATGCATAGTTCCTCTATGCCGCACTAGCATTGAGATTTTCTTCAGGTATCACTCATTTTGATCATATACATGGTGTCCTCACCCCATAAAACCATGGTTAAAGGTGCGATAGCAGTGTCACAGTTTGGCATAATGCATATATCAATTATTATATATTCAATGAGATGAACGATAACACAAAAACTTTAAGATGAAAGTTGGCCTACAGACATTGACATGAAAGTTTACCTACAAACGTTGAAATGAACGTTGACCCACAAACATTGAGATGAAATTTGACCTACAAACATTGAAATGAAAGTTGACCCACAAACATTGAGATTAAAGTTGACCTACACACTTTGAGATGAAAGTTGACCTACAAACACTGAGATGAAAGTTGGCCTACAAAAATGAGATGAAAGTTTACCTACAAGCGTTGAGATGAAAGTTTACCTACAAACACTGAGATGAAAGTTGGCCTACACACATTGAGATGAAAGTTAAGTTGACCGACAAACACTAAGATAAAAGTTGACCTACAAACATTGAGATGAAAGTTGACCTACAAACATTGAGATGAAAGTTGATCCTACAAACATGAAAGTTGACCTACAAACGTTGAGATGAAAGTTGACCCTACAAACACTGAGGTGAAAGTTGACCTACAAACGTTGAGATGAAAGCTGGCCTGCAAAACTGAGATGAAAGTTGACCCACAAAAATTGAGATGAAAGTTGACCTACAAACGTTGAGATGAAAGTTGACCTATATTGAGATGAAAGTTGACCTACAAACAATGAGATAAAAGTTGGCCTACAGACATTAAGATGAAAGTCGGCCTACAAACATGGAGATGAAAGTTGACCTACAAACGTTGAGATGAAAGTTGACCTACAAACGTTGGGATGAAAGTTGGCATACAGACATTGAGATGAAAGTTGGCCTACAAACATTGAGATCAAAGTTGACCTAAAACGTTGAAATAAAAGTTAGCCTACAAACATTGAGATCAAAGTTGACCTACAAACATTGAGATGAAAATTGACCTACAAACATTGAAATAACAGTTGACCTACAAACATTGAGATCAAAGTTGACCTACAAATGTTGAGATCAAAGTTGACCTAAAAATGTTGAGATGAAAGTTGACCTACAAACGTTGAGATGAAATTTGACCTACAAACGCTGAAAGTTGGCCTACAAACATTGAAATAAGAAAGTTGGCTTGCACATATTGAGATGAAAGTTGACCTTCAAGCATTAGAATATTTGAGTTCAAACATACTTGTAGGTAAATGGTTGTTTGCATTTTTTTTCTTAGACAGCTTTCATTTAAAGGGACACATGGCAATCTTCATATCTGTGTCTAACATTATAATTAGCATCACAATTTATTTATCCAGTATCAGACTTCAAACTTGCTTGAATGCAATTAAATACAATTTTGAGTTTTCAGTTTTCTTCATTATTCTACCATAGGTGAACATGTTATTGGTGCAATATAATCAACAGTTTGTAATACGCAAAAACAATTTGTTTTGAACTATTCTAATAGTTCCTATTAATGATTCAACAAATCAAGGTGTGTAGGAAAACTAACGAGACACCGCGAGTTTTACACAAATCCAAGATTGCCATGTGTCCCTTAAAAGGGTATACATCAGGCATTTTGTTGGGGTCTAGGTCTTTGACCGAAAATTGACAAGAAAGGCTATTTTCTATTTGAAGGACTGAAACATAATGAGCCTAAAATTATCCCTTATTACAGTAATTTCATGTTGCAGAGTTATATGCACAGGTTATGCACCTTAATGTAAGCATTTTACTCTAGTTTTTTTTTAAAATATAAAATATATGGTAAATACAAATATATGGTAAATACAAATATATGGTAGATACAAATATATGGTAAATACAAAGATAAAGTAATATATAATAAATACAAATATACGGTAAATACAAATATACGGTAAATACAAATATATGGTAAATACAAATATATGGTAAATACAAATATACGGTAAATACAAATATATGATAAATAGGTAACTACAAATATACGGTTAATACAAATATATGGTAATATATGGCAAATACAAATATATGGCAAATACAAATATACGGTAAATACAAATATATGGTAATATTTGGCAAATACAAATATATGGTAATATATGGTAAATACAAATATAACATCTGAACAACTTGATGTTGATTGATATCACATTTTTATTATGACGTTTTTTTAAACAATTTTCTTTTTTTTTTACATTTTTGGGAAAACAGTCAGAACAACCCCTTTAAACTTTTATAGTCGATGCATCTCGACTACTGTACAGCTGTTTTATTCAACGTATGCATTCTGGCGATTCATCAATGTCTTCTTTAGAAATTAATAACAATATATGCATACGTATACAGACATTTATAAGCTAGACGTCGATAAACCAACGTTGAATATATGTTGTGTTTGTGTTGTCAGTCGACGTCGTTAAACCGACTTTGTACAGATGTTGAAACAACGTCTAATTTCAACGTATATTCGACGTCGATAAACCAACGTTGAATGAACATTCTAACGCGACCTCCGCAGTCTTTCATATAGACAAAGAAGAGAGACAGCTGTATGTTATTCTACGATAAAACACAGCTGTTCCATTAATTCCCCGCGTATATTTCATCCGTTGGAAGCGCCACGTTACATGACGTCACTTGGTAAATATACGTCCCGAAGACAAACTCAACAGTTATTTTAATGAAATGTTAATTACAACAAATTTGCCATGCTCCCAATATGGTGCACACCCCCGATATAAACCCATCATAATGATATGCATCAGTACATATAACATTAATAAGCGTCTTGAACAAGCTGAGAACGTTTGACGTCATACAGCGCACACTATATGACGTAAGCAATGACTTAATTGTTTGCCACGTGACTACTAGTGTACTGAAACGCAGAACTTTGCAAGGGGTTGCCCAATGGAACAGCCTGTAAACATAGTAGCCTGATTACTTTGACCTCCGAGATAATATATAGTGCCACAACAATAGCGTAAACCATGGGGTTATTGTTGTGTTAGAATCGAAATAATAAATACGTACCAGTATTTTATCGGTGAATAAAATACAGTTAGTCGTTCGGATGCGGGTAATTAAATCACGAGTGCGTTATAAATCACTCGTGCTAACGCACTCGTGATTTAATTACTACGCATCCGAACGCCTAACTGTATTTTATTCACCGATAAAACACAGCCTCACAGGTACATATTTATTATTTCCGTATTGTAAGTAGACGTCGTTAAACAGACGTTGAATAGACGTTGTTTCAACGTTGGCGACGTCGCGACCTGATTTCGACGTTGCACCAACTTCGTGTGCCTGCTGGGTATCTTCACCCATGAAATGTTCTTATAATCTATATATCCTGTCAAGCCATAGAAATAAAATATCTGTGGTCAATAGCGAAAGTAATAGCACTATTCAGCAAATAATGTCTTATGCTGGAAAAAAATGAAGAGCGCCGTATGACCCTTCAATCCACGTGGAATGTTATTTTATTGGATTTCATTTGTTAAAGTGAGGTATATAAACGTTTATTATGTTACTGATTTAGGTAAAGATCTTACATATTTGACCCTATCATCGTTATCCTTTTACAAGCGAACATATAGTTAATACCAATAAATACGAGTTATTGGGTAGGTAATAAATAAGGCCAATTTATAGATTTTTCACAGATGATAAAGGCTTCAATAGCGAAATGTAGTTTGTTCGTTGGAAGTGCAATATGAAATACTAGAGAGTGTCGTCTGCTCAAGGATTGTCTGTTCATATATTGATTGTTCGATATAACTGTGGGACATATTGGATTATCTCTGGATTAAGATTGAATGTGATTGCTTCTGTTTAACTGATGAATATTAATTGCTGAAAACTAATTACAACAATTAGTGATATAGTGTCAGGTTTAAATGTTTACTTACTAAACTGTATCAAACGTGCAATCGTGAGTAGCTTCGGAAGATACGGTATGAATTACATTATTAAATTCCTTCTATCATGGCAAGACAAACTCACCGCGTAATAGTTCACTGCCGATATGTTTAAATAATTGTATAGTGGCAAGCCGGTTTCTTTTATGCGTGTAATAGGTCAATCTTTATAGAAGTATCTACTTTACAATCTAGTTTACATAACTTGACAGCAACTATTGTTTGCTTTTTATTATACAAACTGGTCCTTTCTGTAATACAAGATATCCTGTAAAATGTTTACCAAAGTTTAACCTAAGTTGAATTGGGATTTTACGGCGCACCAACACAAACAGGTTATATGGCGGCGACAAGAATGAGCATTACAGGCTCACTCACCATTTACATATAGACAACAATATGCAGACTGGGCCAAGCCCTTGTAGCTGTAGAAATTGCAGAGTTGCTGCGAATTCTCTTGTAAACACGCCAGTGTTCGCTGGAGCCACACTCTTTGTTTTCTGCCACCACTCCAGTATAGCATAGCACCCGACACATGTAGGGGAGTTTACAAAGACATATGTATATATAATTGACATCGGTATAAGAAAGTTGCCTTTTAAAGGGACACATGGCAATCTTTTTTTTTCTTCAGAAACTCGTGGCGTACCGCAAGTTTTTCTGCATAACCTGCATTTGTTCAATCATTAATATGAATTATAAGAATAGTATTAAGCTTTGTATTTGCATATTATTAATTTCTGATATGATTGCACCAATAATATATTAAAACTTATAGTATAATAAGACGAAATAGTGAATACTTAAAATTTGATTTATTTAAATGTAACCAGGGTAAAACACTTCAAGATTGCCGTGTGTCCCTTTAAGGTATTACTAACATTCTACTTTATGTGTATGATCGTGTATCCGATGGGAGATTATGATTGTCAACATTTCAATGTTGCAATAATTTAATTGATTATTTTATAGCTTAATTATTATACACACAGGTGTGAAATGATGAACCAGCTGTAATGACGCTCAATCATTGGTTATAATGACAGATATTCCCAAGGGAGTTAATCAGGGATTGATTTTGTTCTGAACATATGCGGACCCATGTTCATGGTTTCGGTAGAGGGCGGGGTTTCAACATACGTATTTATTTTATTTTTGTTATTTTATTATCACTTCCCACCCACCCATCTCCACTTCGGACCCACGTTCCCCCCACACCCCCATTCCCCACACCCCCCACTCGGTCCGGGATGAACTGAAAATTGTAAATAGCCACATGTTTCAAAAAATATTATTTAAATGCCAATAATTGTGCCTTTAAATCAAGTTTGCAACTATAAGATGGACGGTATTTATCAGACGTTAATCATTTTGTTCAGGTCTCAAATTTGAAATCCCTATAATGAATGATATCAGGCTTAGGATGCTTAAAGAAACCCAGGTGCGTAACCTAGGATAGCACATATTAAAGTGTATAATGACATTCGTTGTAAATAAGAAGGCATTTAGGCTCGTTCATCATGTGTCGGTCTTTAGAATATAGAATGTACCATTATTTGTCCATTTTAAGTCACACGCATAGACCCCCATGCAAAATTGATTTACCCCCTTTAAAGTATTTGATAAATGATTAAACATGATTTGTAAAGATTTAAATTGTGAATTAACGACGTCAACATAATCAATCATGTTACACAGCGCCAGCTGGAACGAATATTACCAGTTTCCCCTCGATTTACATCGAGATAAAACATACAGAATGGTCCTAGAACCTTCTCAACTGCAGAACTGCAGTTTCTGCAAATTCTGTTGTAAACAATACAATCATACAGTGCTTTGGGGTGTATAAAATCATTGGTAGTAAAGAATCATTTCCTGTTTAAATTCAATTTTCTCAGCTCATATATTTTAGATTATTTTAAAACTTTCCAGGCTTGAAGATATATCATATAAGCGTACATTTATTCAACGGTGAAATTATTTGGGACATTTTTCCATGCAAAATATATCACTACGTGCAACACCTCTCAGAAAAAATGATTCTATACTACCTGAATGAAGTGTGTCTTTGAAACGAAAAATTCATACTGTCACAATAAACTCAGAAATAAATATTTGCTGTTTTAACAAATGTTAGGGACAAAAGTCAAAATGCAATCATCATTTATTAAAGTAACTTGTTGAAGTTTGGCACTTTTAAGGATAAAATGAAATTATATAAATATTGGTGAAAAAACGCCTATTAAAAAAATAACAGTTTCAGGACAATAATTTTAGAAATTTTGCTATCATACAACTAAAAGAGTAAATCTAAATCAGAAATTAAATAAACAAATTATTTTCATTTTAAAATTAGACGTTCAACCCAAGTGATTCTATACCCCACAAAGCACTGTAATCTCTTTATTCCACGATCAATAAAACAATACAAGGATGATGATGATACATTTAATGAACTTGATAACCATGACAAAATGCCCGGGACCCACACGGGTATGTAAATTGTGAAGGAACTAGAGGAACTAGAGTAACGACGAAAGTTTTTCCGAATCATGTTTACCATGTTCCCCTTTAAAATCAGCCTCGGTTTTCAGTGGATGAAGTCATCGGTGTCGGAGTTCCATCCAGCCTCGGTTCTCAGTGGATGAAGTCATCGGTGTCGGAGTTCCATCCAGCCTCGGTTTTCAGTGGATGAAGTCATCGGTGTCGGAGTTCCATCCAGCCTCGGTTCTCAGTGGATGAAGTCATCGGTGTCGGAGTTCCATCCAGCCTCGGTTTTCAGTGGATGAAGTCATCGGTGTCGGAGTTTCATCCAGCCTCGGTTCTCAGTGGATGAAGTCATCGGTGTCGGAGTTCCATCCAGCCTCGGTTCTCAGTGGATGAAGTCATCGGTGTCGGAGTTCCATCCAGCCTCGGTTTTCAGTGGATGAAGTCATCGGTGTCGGAGTTCCATCCAGCCTCGGTTCTCAGTGGATGAAGTCATCGGTGTCGGAGTTCCATCCAGCCTCGGTTCTCAGTGGATGAAGTCATCGGTGTCGGAGTTCCATCCAGCCTCGGTTCTCAGTGGATGAAGTCATCGGTGTCGGAGTTCCATCCAGCCTCGGTTCTCAGTGGATGAAGTCATCGGTGTCGGAGTTCCATCCAGCCTCGGTTTTCAGTGGATGAAGTCATCGGTGTCGGAGTTCCATCCAGCCTCGGTTTTCAGTGGATGAAGTCATCGGTGTCGGAGTTCCATCCAGCCTCGGTTTTCAGTGGATGAAGTCATCGGTGTCGGAGTTCCATCCAGCCTCGAGTTCAGCGTGCGAGCCTTGCGCTTCATATCTGCAGACCTCTGCTCGCGTGGGTTCGAGCCTGGCAGTTGCATTTCAGGTCGGATTATTCATTCGTCTCATCTCCCTCTGAGGTCGCTGTCCCCTATATAACCTTACATGCGTCTTAACGTCCTATTTCATTTAAAATCACGACTTTACCTGTGACACGAATTGGATGGTTTTCGCAATGACGTCATCAAGCCCTTTTATCATATAAATCTGTTTAAAGCAAATACAGACAGTAACATATACTAAAGTGCAAACGTGTACATTGTATGCACATTTCATATTTTTTCAATGGTTTTCTTTACATAAAATCATCGTCATATTATCAATATGCCATACATGGTAAATGGATTTGGATGATGTTATTTAGGTTTCTTGCTCACTTTTCTAAGGTTTTTTAAAGTGCTTTTTTTTTTTAAAATGAACACTGTTTCTGAATAGTGCAACAACGACTTGAAATACATATAAACACTGTAGTCAGAAACGCCTATACATGTATACTGATTAGTGTAAGAAAGTATTTGGAGTACATTTTAAATCATGTCTGATATGGCTTCTTCATATGTTAGATTAATAGATAGCATTATAACTGTTATCAACGAGGTTTTAATTTTTTGCAATGTCATAAATGATTATATTTTTCATTGCAATACAAGTACTGTATTTAATTGGGTCTCGGATAAGGTCATGGTGTATTATGCATTATTACGTTATATGTTTTGTATAGTTAATAGGTCAGAAATAATGTATGGAGTTATTGATAATAATTTATCCATGCATAATCAATAATCAATCAATAATCAATATAAAGGTTATAGCGATAGGCTCATAGCAAATATAATCGGGACAATGCGACATTAGATGTAACGAAAGTGTTAAATGGAAATCGATGAGACGACAAACAATAACGCCTATTTGGAAAGGCAATACTGAGATTGAACATTGTACTTTATACAGTCCAACTTTATCAAAAGACCGCCCTCTAGTAAGCGACCACCCGCTTAAAGAGACCACTTTTCAGTAATAAATTGTAATGTTTGCATACAAATGTTTACATGCCTTAATAGATGTGTTGAATGGATTTCTCTTCCCTTCGATGGTCTCTTAATACAGGTTTCAGTGTACTTTGTTTTAAGAATCGCACTGCCATGTTGCATTAATCCTTCCTTAAAGGAAGGCAAGGCGATGTTCGTTTTTAAGTTCTTTAAATTTACATTAATATTGACGTGGCTTTAGCTTAGCCTTAAGGACGCTGTAAGGTATCAACAACTGCATGCAATTGATCTAAAGCCATTTTTAAGACATTAGAGATTCCGTAAATATACACACTGCGATCTTGCTTTACATATTCCATAAATAGAACAATCTGATGGCTAGTTCCATATTCCATAAAGAGAACAATCTGATGGCCAGTTCCATATTCCATAAAGAGAACAATCTGATGGCCAGTTCCATATTCCATAAAGAGAACAATCTGATGGCCAGTTCCATATTCCATAAAGAGAACAATCTGATGGCCAGTTCCATATTCCATAAAGACAATCTGATGGCCAGTTCCATATTCCATAAAGAGAACAATCTGATGGCCAGTTCCATATTCCATAAAGAGAACAATCTGATGGCCAGTTCCATATTCCGTAAAGAGAACAATCTGACGGCTAGTTCCATATTACATAAAGAGAACAATCTGATGGCTAGTTCCATATTCCATAAAGAGAACAATCTGATGGCCAGTTCCATATTCCATAAAGAGAACAATCTGATGGCTAGTTCCATATTTCTTAAACAGACGAATGGCGATATGCTTCTAGAGACGCTATACGATGTTAATTTATTTATGATACAAACGGTGATTTTCCGTTTGAAAACTCTTTAACACAAAGTGATGCTCCTTTAGATATTTGTTAATGTGATACAAGGCTATATTTGTATAGACAATAATTAAAGACACACACTGCAATGTTCCAAAGTAGATATTCGTAAAAGATAAAGATATTCCTTAAAGGGAAATACTGCACTCAATGGTATGTTTTTTCAATTCACATATCATGCAAAATCCAACAACACCCACGTGTCTAATATTTTGCGTTTTTACTTTTGGAACTTTTTTGCAGACGGTATCACCAGGAACCTCTTACTGGTGTAACTCGACTCCCAGCTAATTTCTGACAGTCCCATATAAGACAACAAAGCACGTACACAAGAGTTTATTTCTTTTGGAACCTCCACTAGGCCTAGTACCACCAAGAACCTATTACTCCCCGGTATAACTGGGCGCCACTTAATTAATATATTAGACTGCACCGTATCAGAAGCCCGGGTAATCATGACGATTTGTTAGGTAAATATGAAGTGACAGTTTTTTTCGGCTCAGATCAAATATTTGCCAGGGTATACATCGGTAGTTAAATTTGGATTTACCAAGTTTGCTTAGGAGATAAGCCGCTTTGCGACATATTTAGGGTCATAATGAACGGTAAACCAATATAGCAGGTATGTGAATCAACAGCGAGTTGTAAGTACTAGCCTTAATGAGACTCAAACTGGACATTTGCATGAATCATTCATTGTGACAGTTAAAGAAGGATGTATATAATGCAATGAAGAAAGAGGTGTGCATGAAATTTGAATTTTCAATAGACGCATGTAGAATCGCATTTGAATCAAGCATGAATTGCAAGGCTTATATAGATAAACATTTTACAATGAAACAAGATTTTATTGAAATTTGAGAGGATTAACTAGTGTTTATGTGAAAAAGGTAGGTTAAAATTTGAATAGATGTTAGCTTATACATCTGTCTGGCAGTCGTGAAATAGGAGGATGAATTGAACAAGGTTAGTTTCAAGGGAACTTGCACTATAATATGCCGATAAAATACAATAGGTCTAGCGAACAATATTGATATAAAACGGATATTGTGGACTGTTTGAGCGCTGTTATTCCGTTTTTGATAATCAACTGTTAATCAACTGAAAATATATGAGAATTTCCTATTTTTTTATTTAAAATATATGGGATAGTTTAAACTTTGATATTTTGCCTTATTGGGTAGAGTGGTGAAGCAGTTTCGTCCTTTCAGTCAATCTTAGACACTTAAATGGGGGTACATGAGGCGTTTCGTGGGAGTCTAGGGTTCCAACTTATAATTGACAAATACTAATATTTTATATTTTGATTGATACGAAAATTGTATCATGAATTCGACTATTTTTACGTTTCTTCAAGAAACCTTTAAAACATTCATTCACATCGTGTGTTTAATGGAACAGAGATTTTAATTCAGTTTTTCTAATTGGCTCGAACATCTTTACAGGGGAGCATATTCTGATGTCTCTGCTTTTGGCAATGAACACATTAATGTGTACCACCCCCCATCGTGGGATGGGAGCGGCGGCGGTCACACCGGGGTGGGGAATTAGACAGAACCTTGAGCCAGCATGGGGATATTTTGAAATCGAGAAAATTGGTAGATACTAGGGTGTTATATATCAATGTTGCTCCTAGGGATGGGAATTACAGTAAATGTGTACATTTGTCTAATACCCCTGGCCCCACGCCTGCCCCATCCGCCTTTCATCCTCAAATAGTTGCACAATTATATAATGACTACCGTGAATACGAGGGGCAGTTCAAGCAATATTTTAAGTTTCAAGTTCGTCGATCGGTAGTTACCGTTAACTTGAGAGATAATGTATATATGCACTTCTCTTATAACTTGACATATTCTCTGTGGATACCATTATATACAGTATATATATAGCACAATATTGTCCTTACGGATAAATAGTGCTTTAGAATCAGTCGCTTGTGAAGTGGGATTGTACAAACAGAATGGCTGTGGATATTGTAGAGGTGAAAAGCTTTTATGTGTTTTCCGTTAAAACTACGGCAGTGTTAACGTGTTCAGTAAAATGCAAATTCTTATCTGTTATATCGTTTGTTTACTAAATAAATATTCAAATAATAGCGTTTAGTACTGTTTGTTTACCTGAATACATATAGCTTATAAATGTCTGTATACCTATGCATATATTGTTATTCAATTCTAAAGAAGACATTGATGAATCGCCAGAATGCATACGTTGAATAAAACAGCTGTAGTCGAGATGCATCGATTATAGAAGTTTAAAGAAAATGTAAAAAACAAATGTTTTTGTTTAAAAAAAACGTCATAATAAAAATGTGATATCAATCAACATCAAGTTGTTCAGATGTTATATTTGTATTTACCATATATATCTATATATTTGTATTTGCCAAATATTTGTATTTGCCATATATTACCATATATTTGTATTTACCGTATATTTGTATTTACCATATATTTACCGTATATCTGTATTTGCCATATATTTGTATCTACCTATTTACCATATATTTGTATTTACCGTATATGTGTATTAACCATATATTTGTACTTACCATATATTTACCGTATATCTGTATTTACCATATATTTGTATCTACCTATTTACCATATATTTGTATTTACCGTATATTTGTATTAACCATATATTTGTACTTACCATATATTTACCATATATTTGTATTTACCGTATATTTGCTATAACCATATATTTGTATTTATCATATATTTGTATCTACCTATTTACCATATATTTGTAGTTACCGTATATTTGTATTTACCATATATTTGTACTGACCATATATTTGTATTTACCATATATTTACCATATATTTGTATTTACCGTATATTTGCTATAACCGTATATTTGAATTTATCATATATTTGTATCTACCTATTTACCATATATTTGTATTTACCATATATTTGTTATTACCATATATTTGTACTTACCATATATTTGTATTTACCGTATATTTGCTATAACCATATATTTGTATTTATCATATATTTGTATCTACCTATTTACCATATATTTGTAGTTACCGTATATTTGTATTTACCATATATTTGTACTGACCATATATTTGTATTTACCATATATTTACCATATATTTGTATTTACCGTATATTTGCTATAACCGTATATTTGAATTTATCATATATTTGTATCTACCTATTTACCATATATTTGTATTTACCATATATTTGTTATTACCATATATTTGTACTTACCATATATTTGTATTTACCATATATTTGTATTTACCGTATATTTGCTATAAGCGTATATTTGTATTTATCATATATTTGTATCTACCTATTTACCATATATTTGTATTTACCGTATATCTGTATTTACCATATATTTGTACTTACCATATATTTGTATTTACCATATATTTACCATATATTTGTATTTATCGTATAATTGCTATAACCGTATATTTGTATTTATCATATATTTGTATCTACCTATTTACCATATATTTGTACTTACCATATATTTGTATTTACCATATATTTACCATATATTTGTATTTACCGTATATTTGCTATAACCTTATATTTGTATTTACCATATAATTGTATTTACCGTATATTTGTATTTACCGTATATTTGTACTTACCATATATTTGTAATTACCATATATTTGTATTTACCATATATTTACCATATATTTGTATTTACCGTATATTTGCTATAGCCGTATATTTGTATTTATCATATATTTGTATCCATCTATTTACCATTTATTTGTATTTACCGTATATTTGTTATTACCATATATTTACCATATATTTGTATTAACCGTATATTTGTATTTATCATATATTTGTATTTACCATATATTTGTACTGACCATATATTTGTATTTACCATATATTTACCATATATTTGTATTTACCGTATATTTGCTATAACCGTATATTTGAATTTATCATATATTTGTATCTACCTATTTACCATATATTTGTATTTACCATATATTTGTTATTACCATATATTTGTACTTACCATATATTTGTATTAACCGTATATTTGCTATAAGCGTATATTTGTATTTATCATATATTTGTATCTACCTATTTACCAAATATTTGTATTTACCGTATATCTGTATTTACCATATATTTGTACTTACCATATATTTGTATTTACCATATATTTACCATATATTTGTATTTATCGTATAATTGCTATAACCGTATATTTGTATTTATCATATATTTGTATCTACCTATTTACCATATATTTGTACTTACCATATATTTGTATTTACCATATATTTACCATATATTTGTATTTACCGTATATTTGCTATAACCTTATATTTGTATTTACCATATATTTGTATTTACCGTATATTTGTATTTACCGTATATTTGTACTTACCATATATTTGTAATTACCATATATTTGTATTTACCATATATTTACCATATATTTGTATTTACCGTATATTTGCTATAGCCGTATATTTGTATTTATCATATATTTGTATCCATCTATTTACCATTTATTTGTATTTACCGTATATTTGTATTACCATATATTTTGTACTTACCATATATTTGTAATTACCATATATTTGTATTTACCATATATTTACCATATATTTGTATTTACCGTATATTTGCTATAGCCGTATATTTGTATTTATCATATATTTGTATCCATCTATTTACCATTTATTTGTATTTACCGTATATTTGTATTACCATATATTTACCATATATTTGTATTAACCGTATATTTGTATTTATCATATATTTGTATTTACCATATATTTGTATCTACCTATTTACCATATATTTGTATTTACCATATATTTGTATTTACCATATATTTGTACTTACCATATATTTGTATTTACCATATATTTACCATATATTTGTATTTTCCGTATATTTGCTATAACCGTATATTTGTATTTATCATATATTTGTATCCACCTATTTACCATATATTTGTATTAACCGTTTATTTGTATTTACCATATATTTGTATTTTCCATATATTTGTATTTACCGTATATTTGCTATAACCGTATATTTGTATTTACCATACATTTACCATATATTTGTATTTACCGTATATTTGCTATAACCGTATATTTGTATTTCTCATATATATTTGTATTAACCATATATTTACCATATATTTGTATTTACCATATATTTGTATTTACCATATATTTACCATATATTTGTATTTACAATATATTCAACATATATTTGTATTTACCATATATTTACCATATATTTGTATTTACCATATATTTACCATATATTTGTATTTACCATATATTTACCATATATTTGTATTTGCTATATATTTACCATATATTTGTATTTACCATATATTTACCATATATTTGTATTTACCATATATTTACCGTATATTTGTATTTACCATATATTTGTATTTACCATATATTTGTATATTTGTATTTACCACATATTTGTATTTACCATATATTTGTATTTACCATATATTTGTATATTTGTATTTACCATATATTTGTATTTATCGTTTATTTGTATCTACCATATATTTGTATTTACCATATATTTGTATCTACCATATATTTGTATTTACCATATATTTGTATTTACCGTATATTTGTATTTACCATATATTTGTATCTACCATATATTTGTATTTACCATATATTTGTATTTACCATATATTTTATATTTTAAAAAGAATCTGGAGTAAAATGCTTACATTAAGGTGCATAACCTGTGCATATAACCCGGCAACATGAAATTACTGTAATAAGGGATCATTTTATGCTCATTATGTTTTAGTCCTTCAAATAGAAAATAGCCTTTTTTGTCAATTTTCGGTCAAAGACGTAGACCCCAACAAAAAGCCTGATGTATACCCTTAAAAGGGACACATGGCAATCTTTGATTTGTGTAAAACTCGCGGTGTACCGTTAGTTTTCCTACACACCTTGATTTGTTGAATCATTAATATTAATTACTAAAATAGTTCAAAGCAAATTGTGTTTACATATTACTAACTGTTGATTATATTGCACCAAACACATGTTCACCTATGGTAGAATAATGAAGAAAACTGAAAACTCAAAATTGTATTTAATTGCATTCAAGCAAGTTTGAAGTCAAAATGATACTGGATAAATACATTGTGATGCTAATTATAATGTTAGACACAAATATGAAGATTGCCATGTGTCCCCTTTAAATGAAAGCTGTCTAAGAAAAAAAATGCAAACAACCATTTACCTACATGTATGTTTGAACTCAAATATTCTAATGCTGTAGGTCAACTTTCATCTCGATGTGTGTAGGTCAACTTTCATCTAAATGTTTGTGGGTCAACTTTCATCTCAATGTTTGTAGGGCCACTTTCATCTCAATGTTTGTAGGCCAACTTTCAACTCAATGTTTGTAGATCAACTTTCATTTCAGTGTTTGTAGGTCAACTTTCATCTGAATGATTGTAGGCCAACTAACATCTCAATCTTTGTAGGCCAACTTTGATCTCAGTGTCTGTAGGTCAACTTTCATCTCAACGTTTGTAGGTCAACTTTCATCTCAGTGTCTGTAGGTCAACTTTCATCTCAACGTTTGTAGGTCAACATTCATCTCAATGTTTGTAGACCAACTTTTATCTCAATGTCTGTATGCCAACTTTTATCTCAGTGTTTGTTGGTCAACTTTCATCTCAACGTTTTTAGGTCAACTTTTATCTCAGTGTCTGTAGGTCAACTTTCATCTCAGTGTTTGTAGGTAAATTTTCATTTCAATGTTTGTAGGTCAACTTTCATCTCAGTGTTTGTAGGTCAACTCTCATCTCAGTGTTTGTAGGGCAACTTTCATTTCAATGTTTGTAGGTCAGCTTTCATTTTAATGTTGGTATGTCAAAGTTGAAGAACTTACAGCTCAATGTATGTAGGGCAACTTTAATCTCAATGTCTGTAGGTCGACTTTCATTTCGATGTCTGTAGGTAAACGTTCATGTCAATGTATGTAGGTCAACTTTCATGTCAATGTCTGTAGGTCAACTTTCATTTTAATGTTGGTATGTCAAAGTTGAAGAACTTACAGACATTGAGATTAAGGTTGACCTACAAACACTGAGATGTAAGTTGACCTACAAACATCAGATAAAATATGACCTACAAACAATGAGATGAAAGTTTACGTATACACATTAAAGTTGCCCTACACACATTGAGCTGAAAGGTGACCTACAAACATTGAGCTGAAAGTTGACCTACAAACACTGAGATGAAAGTTGACCTATAAACATTGAAATGAAAGTTTGACGTACAGACATTGAGATGTAAATTGACCTACAAGAATTGAAATGAAAGTTGTATAAAATGAAATCTTGGTGTTTGTAGGTCAACTTTCATCTCAATATTTGTAGGTAAACTTTCTTCTCAGTGTATGTAGGTCAACTTTTATTTCAATGTTTGTAGGTAAACTTTCATCTCAGTGTTTGTAGGGCAACTTCCATTTCAATATTTGTATGTAAACTTTCTTCTCAGTGTATGTAGGTCAACTTTTATTTCAATGTTTGTAGGTAAACTTTCATCTCAGTGTTTTTAGGTCAACTTTCATTTCAATGTCTGTAGGGCAACTTTCATTTCAATGTTTGTAGGTAAACTTTCATCTCAGTGTTTGTAGGTCAACTTTCATCTCAATATTTGTAGGTCAACTTTCATCTCAATGTTTGTAGGTCAACTTTCATCTCAGTGTTTGTAGGTCAACGTTAATTTAAATATGTGTAGGTCATTTTTCATCTCAGTGTTTGTACGTCAACTTTCATTTCAATGTTTGTAGGTCAACTTTCATCTCAGTGTTTGTAGGTCTACTTTCATCTCAGTGTTTGGAGGGTCAACTTTCATCTCACTGGTTGTAGGTCAACTTTCGTCTCTGGTTGTAGGTCAACTTTCATCTCGGTGTTTGTAGGTCCACTTTCATCTCAGTGTTTGTAGGTCAACTTTCATCTGTTTGTAGGTCAACTTTCATCTCAGTGTTTGTAGGTCAACTTTCATCTCAGTGTTTGTAGGTCAGCTTTCATCTCAACATTTGTAGGTCAACTTTCATCTCACTGTTTGTAGGTCTTTTCATCTCAATGTGTGTAGCTCAACTTTCATCTCAGTGTTTGTAGGGCAACTTCCATCTCAATGTTTGTAGGTCAACTTTCATCTCAACGTTTGTGGGTAAACTTTCATGTCAATGTCTGTAGGCCAACTTTCATCTCAAAGTTTTTGTGTTATCGTTCATATCAATGACTAAGACACTCCTCTTTTCAATAAATATATAATAATTGATATATGCATTATGCCAAACTGTGACACTGTTAACGCACCTTTAACCATGGTTTTATGGTGTGGGACACCATGTATATGATCAGAATGAGTGATACGTGAAGGAAATCTCAATGCTAGTGCGTGTAGAGGAACTATGCATGGTCCCACTTAAAACACTAAAGGTAGCTTGTAAGTGTAGAAATAAAACCTAAAGCACTCCACCTTTCCACTCCCCAAAACCAACAGTATTGTAAATGACTGCCGGAAAGAAGTAAGATTGACTAGGTCGTATAGATAAGTTAACTTCTTTTTCTTTATTTTAGCATGAAACACAATACCAGATGCGGGTAGAGGAAAATGTATATATGGAAGGCAATAGTATTCAATAGCTAAACTTGAACCAGTATCCAACAGATATATATATATGCAGAAACCGGCATCCAAAAGATCTACGGAAAACAGCATCCACATCATCAAAAAGATTTATCATGTTGGAGCTGTAAGACATGGACATGAGGAATTGCAATATAGGAATTAAAATAAACAATTAAAACATGCCAACTGACTGAAAAACTAATAATAATGAATAACCAAAATGTGCGAGATTTCACAAAGATTGATGAGTTAAGCGATGTGACAATTATCGTAGAAGACACGCGTCTTTATGTGCACCGACAGTATCTGGCGGAGTGGTCGGGAGTCTGGCGGCGGCTGTTTGTTACAGAATCCTCAGGAGATCCGTCGGCGTCGTTTGAGATTGTCCTGACAGATAAGAAGCTGGAAGAGATTACGGAGTTGTTACACTGCATCTATTCCACACAGAAACCAATATCAGGTAGTGTATACAGGAAACATGGCATCATGTGTGTCTGAGTTGCTACACTGCATCTACTCCACACAGAAATCAATATCAGGTAGTGTATACAGGAATCATGGCACCATGTGTGTCTGAGTTGTTACACTGCATCTACTCTACACAGAAACCAATATCAGGTAGTGTATACAGGAAACATGGCACCATGTGTGTCTGAGTTGCTACACTGCATCTACTCCACACAGAAACCAATATCAGGGGTATACAGGAAACATGGAGCCATGTGTGTCTGAGTTGTTACACTGCATCAACTCCACACAGAAACCATTATTAGGTAGTGTATACAGGAAACATGGTGCCATGTGTGTCTGAGTTGCTACACTGCATCTACTCCACACAGAAACCAATATCAGGTAGTGTATACAGGAAACATGGCACCATGTGTGTCCGAGTTGCTACACTGCATCTACTCCACACAGAAACCAATATCAGGTAGTGTATACAGGAAACATGGTGCCATGTGTGTCTGAGTTGTCTCGCTCAGAGATAGAGCGTGAGAGATGGATTAACAACTGATTTTACGTTAAAATAGTACATCATAATAAGTACACTTTCCCCACACTTTTATAAATGAAAGATTAGAAATTATGATAGAAAAAAATCATAACAACACATAAAAACAAGAGGTCAATGACCGTGAAGCTCTACTGGCAGGTTCTGAAAGCTAGATCAGCATTCCTGATCAGCTTTCCGTTTCAGTGTAGTCGTTACAAGTTTTTATATATATATAACTCTATGTAAACAAAGATGGCCACTGGCAACCATGTTTAATGTCGAATTTTGTTATGCTCAACTACTCATCAAGAGCAACATTTCTGTTAAGTTTCATGAAAATTCATCTAGTAGTTTCAGAGGAGTAGTCGCTACAAGTTTTTACTATATAACTCTATGTAAACAAAGATGGCCGCGGGCAGCCATGTTTAATGTCGAACCAAAATGATTTTCGACAAGGACCAACATCCTGTCATGCTGATCATTTTAGAAAAAGTCCAATATCAATATCACTTATAATTTTCAAAAAGTAGTCGCTACAAACTCGTTTTTTTTAAATCTATTTTTAGCTTTGGCAGCCATCTTAGATTTCACATCAACATGAATTTTTGCTAGGATCAACTAGACTTCATGGGCAACATTTCTGTAAAGTGTCATGACAATCCATCCAGTAGTTTTAGAGTAGTCGCTACAAAAATATTTGCAGACGGACGGACAGACAGGCGGACGACGGACACCGCACCACGGCATAAGCTCTGATCAGTAGAGATAAAAAATCAACTCTCAATTCAGTTAGTTTTCTTAAAGCTGAAAGGTGAAAAAAAAATAACAAACATCAATGTATAGAATTAATGAAAGAAGTACAAATAAGGGGCAAGGTCACTGTCGAAATGTGTCCGAAATTAAAAGTGACAATATTGCTCTTCCCTTGTCATCAATTAAAATAGTACACGACAAACAAAATCACTGAATTCATCATTCTGGATCAGTATTTCTTTTAATACATCAAATTTACTTTATTACTAAATATGATATGTTTAAAGAAATTAACACACCAAATAACTGCAAAATTACACTACAAAGCCGTTTATCAAAACTCTATCCGGGTGTTTATGTAATGTAATAATGTGTATGTGCCGATTAACTGTAGAGGATTTTTCATGGGTTCTTAAAATACCTGTGATTGAATATGCATAAAATCAATTATGAGTTGGTAACTCTTAATTCAACGCTCGAGTTTTGTAGTTTGGCCTGGCTGCCATTTATATTATGTATAAAAGAGTTTATATTCTCAAAATACGTAAGTTATATATATACCTCGTCGTTGAAACGGTGTACATATGTTGTAAAAGTTGGCCGTTATTGGCTGGATAGCTAATGTAAGTACGAGTCGGAATACACCCACCTTTTTTTATACACTTATTATATTTGAAAATGCAACACTTGATATTTTTTGAAGATTTGATTTTTTAGAAATGTTAAAGTTAAATGTGTTTTAACTGAAAGAGTATACAAATCTTTAATATGCAACTGTTTATTGCCATATGTTAACCTTTGGGACAAACTGACTGGTGTACTAGCTTAAAATACAATCTTGATTTGAACAAAACAGAAGCGGACTAAAAATAATCGAAAATCAAAAAGGTTGTGTTTTTAAATGTACCGAGTATAATTATATGTTAAAATCCTCTCCTACTTTCCAGATCATAATGTACGTTACCTGCTGGAGTTTGCGGAAGAGTACGAGATGCCAAGCATGAAGTCGCGCTGCGAGGAATATTTCCTGTCGGAGGAGAAAACGCTCGAGATGCTGATAATCTCAGAAAAATATAATCTCAAAACTCTGTATAAACGATGCATCGAATTCGCCAAAACTAGGACGATGGAAGATTTAGAACGGAGTCCCGAATATAAAGAGGTGAGTGAGCAAACACTGATTAAGATATACAAGGAGAAGCTTAACATGATTCGGGATTATGCAAATGACCTCAAACAAAGTGAAAATAAGCTGGCCACTCAGACGGACCAGCTGAAAGACGAGAAAGAAGGGATGTTGACGATGTTTCAAAACATCGGCAAGGTGTGGGATATGCCCAATAAACGCTGTTATAAACATATGACCGAGGAGAAATATGATTACACGTGTCGGGACTGCAATGAAAAGATACAGCGGGAGGTGCGTAGAATGTGTCACGACGGACAACACGTTAGGCGATACAACAGCTGTAAACTTAACAACTCAACAAAGACTTAGTGGAACACTGATTTGATGAAATATGTAGTACATATCAGCTTGTGAACACGCGTTAGTGCAGAACGGTGCTGGTCATTGTAAGCAATATTAAATGTATGACGTATAAAGGTTTATAGTCCAATATATACCGTATATTGTGTTGTTATTGGATTTGAATATAGAAACAAGACATTATATCTAACTACCAATAACTTTGGCATATAAGAGACTACTGCGAGGTCTTAATACATAATTCTATCAAAGTAGCATGCATTCAAATGAGCGGAAGGTGTCAGACCGGTGAAAATCAGCCCATTCAACACAATGCAATATAGGCTATATTTGAAGATCAGTCACAAGTTCCACAACATTCGTTCACTTAAATACACTTTTATTCTGTAAATTAAACACATTTGGCTAGCAAACGGTCCCATATCTGGAATGAAACACCGATTCAGTTTTTCAACATTTCGCGTCATTCATTCACACTATGCATTTTTTGAAATAAACATCTGTCAAAACCACATCTCTACCTAACCTCTGTGCTCACACTCTCCAAAGAAATAATTCTGACAAACACAGTAAAATACTTATTATTCATGACAACAGACATACCACTTTAACCTCAGGTTAGATTTAACAATGAAATAAAAACTAATCTTGGGAAAAACACATGCAAACTAGAAACGTTGGATTTTTTCAAGAAACTATTTTAGCACCCTACGACCCGGAAGTATGTCCTGACTGGTCTGACACCTGAACTACGATGCGTACAAAGAGCACTCTGATTGGTCAGTTAAACAAGTACAATGCTACACTGTGTGTATGCATTTAGTCCCAATGTTTATAGGGTGGACTACACACACATTTATATACTCCTCAAAATAATTTAAGGACAGACCACGTTTTGAATGATTTACTGCCCTTCTTTGTAATTTTAATGTACCGGTATTCTTTTACAATTGTTTGGTGACACAACATAATGTAATCTTTTCTATGGATATGAAATATAAAACATTACTTATTACTGTTCCTTTGTGTGATCCTTACATTCTTTTGAGGAGTATATGTGTAGTCTTCAGTTTTATGGCCCAGTTTTATATGTCTCTCCGTCTGTCTAGAATACGAGAGGATAGACTAGATAGAAATGTATATGTTTAGTCTCCGCCAATTTAGGACATAACGGAGAGTGGCCCAAACGCAAGTTTATGTTTTATGCTGTTGGACCTAAAACGTACCCAAGGTAATTGTTGCTTGACCATTGTGAATCAAATATGGCTGAAGACAACGTACACAAGGTAATTGTTGCTTGACCATTGTGAATCAAATTTGGCGGAAGACAACGTACACAAGGTAATTGTTGCTTGACCATTGTGAATCAAATATGGCGGAAGACAACGTACACAAGGTAATTGTTGCTTGACCATTGTGAATCAAATATGGCGGAAGACAACGTACCCAAGGTAATTGTTGCTTAACCATTGTGAATCAAATATGGCGGAAGACAACGTACCCAAGGTAATTGTTGCTTGACCATTGTGAATCAAATATGGCGGAAGACAACGTACATTATATACAATACCATTATTTATTTGTTTATCCCTAAAATACCTTCTGATATAAATCATTGGAACGTTACTATTACTTAAATTGTGGTATTAACTTTTTTTTTCTTTTTTTCTTAAAGTAGCTATCCTGCCAACAGCAACATTTTACGACATTATGACATTGTACACCGTTTCCTAACCTACTGACGTCGAGGTATATATATAACTTAAAATGTTTTTAGAACAAACTCTACAGACACACTATAAATGGCTTTAACAAGTGAGACCAAACCCCAAAACTGGAGAGTCGAATTAAATTTTAGCATTAAAATAAGTTCATAGAGCTTTCGTTACAATCGATGTAAAATAAATAAGTTTAAACTAAGCAGACGACATTTGAAATTTGGCAGCAAAAGGGTTAAACAAATACAAGTGATTTCTGACAGTCAGGACATGGGGATAGTGTAGACAGAAAACAAACAGTGTTCTAGCATGATTAACTTTATTTCATTATTTATAAACAAAACATGGCAATTATAACAAATAAAACATGTATAGCACATTGTATTATGGCATTAAAATATTTCACAGGCACACTGCAGTTTCGGACTTCCTCAATTATCAACAAAGTTAGTTGATTTTATCAACAAAGTTAGTTGATTTTAGTTTCCAACTTCCTCATTTATCAACCAAACTCGTCAATGTGAACCAGTTGATTTAAGTCTTCTTAAATTCAACACAATTGGCAAACAAAAGTAGCATATAATACAACAGCATCTAAAAATAAGTATAGCACATATCTGCCTGTTAACATAGAACTGTCCAAAAAGTGAGAATTTTTCCAATTTGTTCAAGTGTGAAATTTCAATTTTTAAAAGGACACATGGCAATCTTGAGGTATATTTATTCTAAATTACATGGATACATATGCCAATGTTTAAAATAAGTTTTATTTATCAAGCTTTTGTAAGTATTTAAGTCGAGATAATAGTTTGTGCATAAAGAAGATAAAAATAAAATATTATTCTTTAATTGGATAATAATGCTCTCCTTTTGCCTCAGTATGAGAATGTATGTTAAATGGTTTGATGCACTATTTTCAAACAAGGTTTATTTTAAAGGGCTCTGAAAAACTTCAAAAAAGCAGCTGAAAGAATTATCAAAATGCCATGAAAAATAAAGGAGGTATGACCTATGGAAAATTTGAAAAGAAACATAAATGGAGGCAGCCATCTTTGAACGATGACATCATCGCGCCTTTTTGCCATATATGGTATATTGACAAAATGTCTATTAAAGAAAAAAAATCACAGCAAATGAAAAATAATACTACAGTTTATACATTTTACAACTGTATATTTATTTTTAATCAATTTGCAGTGATTTTCTTTGCATTAAAAGACATTTTGACAGCTTTTTTCAAGTTTTACAGAGCCCCTTAAAATAAATCGTGTTTGAAAACAGTGCATCAAACCATTTAATGCAAAATTTCGACTGTTCAATCCATCACTGTTGTATCTTCTTTTTTATATATATTTTGATACAACAGTATTACGATAAACCCTCGAAATTTGATCAAAATACATGTATCATTAATTACGGCACAATTCTAGTCATTCCACCAGTGTGATTAATTATGACATGTCCACACAATCTAAGTCAGTCGTTACATGCTAGTCTTATACAGACCAATTCACATAATCTTCATCGTTTAGGAGCATTGATAAAGGAAGCATACATAAGGATGACTGAGACTGACTTCTAAGGCGTCAAAATATCAAGAGAGATAAATATTATTCAGAACGACACAGATAACTAAGCAGCGAGCAGCGAGCACTGAAAAGGAATGCAAACATCTGGATGCTTGAAACTACATAGGCCATAAAATATCAAGGGAGATAATTTTCTTTCCCTCAGTGGAAACAATGCAACATACTCTGGTCTTGTCAGTTAGCGACAACAATTGGTATGCTACAACATCAAAATGTTAAGACTTTGCAACATTTTGTACTAAACAAAAAAATAGCTTTATGTGTGAACAAAAATCTGGAGCAATCTGCATTTTATTAGATACAACTAGTTATACCTTCAAAACAGACATCCCACACATGTTGCTGTACACAACTCCTTATGGTTATTATAACATCCTAAATTACTACAGAAAATATCAAGGGAGACAATCTGCTCTACTCACTCAACTCACATGGCAAAACTGATATTTTTTGGTCAAATGTGACAGTATCAGGGGAGACAATCCTTCCTCCTCTCTTTACTCACATGGTAGATTTGATATTATCTTGCATCAAATGATAAAAAAATATCAGGGGAGACGATCCTCTCTTTTCTTCAATCACATGGCCAAATTGACATTTTCTTGCATAAAACCACAAAAAAAATATTCGGTAAAAAATATCAGAGGAGACAATTGTCTCTTCGTTCGAACGGACACATTTTTGTTGCATCAAATGACAATAAAAAATACAAGGAAAGACAATCTTATATCCTATCTTTACTATTCTCTTCTTTTTTCTTGCATAAAATGACTAAAAAGCTCAATAAAAATAATAAGGGGAGACAATTCTCTCTTCTCTTTTCACTCATATGGCGGAATTGAAATTTTCACTCACTGAATAACAATATAACATCATCCTTTCCCCGCTCTTTACTCACACGGCAACATGACATTTTCTTGCATAAAATGATCATAAACGAGTCAGGGGAGACAACCTTTCTTCTTTCTACTCATAAGGCATACCTGACGACATTATAAGGGGACACAACTGTTTAATCCCAATTCATTTAAAGGCCATATTGACCAGCTTGCATCAAGAGACAGTTTAAATAACAAGATAGAACATTCTTCTGTCTTTCTCGTATACTGAACACGCATAAAAACGGATCAGGGGAAACAACCCTCTCCTCCATCTACTTAAGGGCACATTTCATATTTGCCTGCATTGAGACATTAAAAAAAAGGATCAGGGAAGGCAATCCATTCTGTTCCATCCTTAGAACAAGAACTCAAAATTATGAAACCTAATATTTAGGGGAGATAACCCTTCTGATCACCCAAATATAATATGATACAACTGACCAGAATATGGCACTTATTCTCTTGGGATTGAAATCTCAAATGTTATATGCTTTTAACATTTTCTTTCGTCTTTTCGGACTAGAAAAAGTTATTATTTACAGCCCATTTTCAGGTTAATCACCAGGTTGTATTTCATTGTAACAGACAAGGAAAGGCAACTGCTGACAACATACAGCCAGGATGACCTAAACTATTCTTAAGGGAGACAACTTTTCAGTTGATCAAGGGAGACAATTCATGTCAATTATTGTACAAAAAAACTCAATTTAATGTACAATAAAAAATAAATTGCATCATTCCAACAAACATTTATACTTATGTGCTTGGATATTATTCTTATTTGTTTTATTCTTATTGTATAATTCTTATTGTATTATTGTTTTGTATTATTGTTTTGTATTATTGTTTTGTATTTCTTTCCCTGCTATTAGTATAATAGCATAATTCACCTTTGGGATAGGCTTCTTCATAATAATTTCATTATTATTCCAATTTCAGTCCATATCCGTGATTATTCTACGTGACTTATTTGCTATGTGTTGATTTATATCCTTATTACTATAAATGTAACACTGTTGCATATACGTCATACAATATCATTTGGTTTAAAATCCACTCACAAACTCATTTTCTGTTTTCAAAAAAAGTTCTGGTCATCACTTTAACAAAAACTTGTTTAGGAGAATTTTGCGAAACCCATTTTCACGAGTACTTCATCGATACAGATGTCGAAGTCATCATTTGTGGTGTCGATAAGATTTACCCCCGTGTCCTTGTCATGCTTCAAAACTTGACCAATCAGGTCCTTCTCGCGGGTTAGTTCTATAAATTTATATTTTGCTGCCTCGTACCATCATCCCGAATCAGATTTAATTCCTGAAAATACACAAACACAGCTTAAAGGGGTTGATGCACTACTTTCAAACAATGTTTATTTCAAAGGGCTCTGAAAAACTTGAAAAAAGCTGAAAGAATTATCAAAATGTCATGAAAAAACAGAGGAGGTATGTCCTATCGAAAATATGCAAAGAAACACAAATGTAGGCGGCCATCTTTGAACGGATGTCATCGCGCCATTTTACGGTTTATGGCATATTGTTTGTATGCTTCTTGTTTTAAAGATCGTACGTGTCAGATTTCCAAGAAGCTTTGGACAGAGTTCACTCAATGAGTAGGACATGCATCGATCACAAAATGCTGCCCCTGTCAATAATGATGATAGCAGTATGGTATTCAAGGATGAAACGGGGATTTTTCCACCAAATTGGGAAAAGGCACAGGCCTGTCCATTTAGGGAAAAAAGAAAGTTTTTTTTCTAAATTTGGGAAAAATGTAAGATTTCATTATTCAGTAAATATTATATAGTTTCATCCATTATTTATTATACTTAATAACTTCTCTGTGTCAGAACTGACTTAACAGACAAAAAAAACATTGGGTAATTTATGTGTTTTTTTTATCAAAATACCAAAATTGGAAAAAAAAAATTGTCAGCCTCTGTTATATAATGTGAAAAAGCACTGTGACATGTGTAATATCTGAAAAAAAATACTTATCACAGGAAGTTTCCTTTCCAAAACTGAACCGATTAAAAAAATTCTATGAGATATAACTTTTATTGAAAAATGTGAAAAAATCCCACAAGAACTGGATAAACAAATATCAAGATGTTTCAAACTCGATTTACCAGGTCAGTTCCTACGAACTGGGTAACCCTGATCCTGTACCAGATAGAATCTTTGTATCCCGCATAGAGTTGACCTAATTTAACATCATCGTTATTCATCTGAAATTAAGAACCAATTACAAGTTACACACATTTATGCTTTGCAGACTATTCAACTGGAGAAATTATGGTAGGAATTTTAGAATAACTACAAAAGAAAGAGAGAACAAGTGACCAACAATTGAATACAGACATAAAAATAAGCAAAAGGACAAAGGAACAGCCAGACAAGAATGACTGCCGCTGCAGCCAATCATACAGACACAGCGTCGTTATAAAACGTCAATTAAGCCAGCCAGTTGCCAGCTAGACAGACATATAGCGAAAGATGGGCAGCCAGTCATTCAGTAAGACAGCCATCAGTCAGAAAGTCAGATGACCAGACAGATAGTCAACCATCCAGTCAGATTGTCAGCCAGCCATCCGTTCACTCAGCAAGCCAGTCATATTGCCAGATAGACATAATTATGTACCCAGTCAGCAAGCCAGTCAGATTGCCAGATAGACAAAATTATGTACCCAGTCAGTTAGCAAGCCAGTCAGATTGCCAGATAGACATAATTATGTACCCAGTCAACAAGCCAGTCATATTGCCAGATAGACATAATTATGTACCTAGTCAGCTAGCAAGCCAGTCAGATTGCCAGATAGACATAATTATGTACCCAGTCAACAAGCCAGTCAGATTGCCAGATAGACATAATTATGTACCCAGTCAGTTAGCAAGCCAATCAGACTGCCAGATAGACATAATTATGTACCAAGTCAGCAAGCCAGTCAGATTGCCAGATAGACATAATTATGTACCAAGTCAGCAAGCCAGTCAGATTGCCAGATAGACATAATTATGTACCCAGTCAACAAGCCAGTCAGATTGCCAGATAGACATAATTATGTACCCAGTCAGTTAGCAAGCCAATCAGACTGCCAGATAGACATAATTATGTACCAAGTCAGCAAGCCAGTCAGATTGCCAGATAGACATAATTATGTACCCAGTCAGTTAGCAAGCCAGTCGGACTGCCAGATAGACATAATTATGTACCCAGTCAGCAAGCCAGTCAGATTGCCAGATAAACATAATTATCTACCCAGTCAGCAAGCCTGTCAGATTGTCAGATAGACAAAATTATGTTCCCAGTCAGCAAGCCAGACCAGTGAGAAAGCTGGCCAGACAGACGTCTCTACTCACAGATTGTGCATTGGCATTATAGCAACACATCATGTCTAGTAACTTCTGATTCAAATTGTTCATTTCTGAATATGACAAACACTGAAACAGAAAGTATCATCATCATGTCTAGGAACAGCAACAACTGATTCAAACTTTATCTCCAAACACTGAAACAGAAAATGTCAGCTTGAAAATAACACTTTGAATATGAAAAAAACACTGTTACTTAAATTTAGTTTTTATAAAATACAGGTATACAACATTAAGATAAAAGATAATTTCTATCATTCAATATGATAATAACTTTACCCTCGGACTGTATCGTTTATTTTATGACATTTTAGGATTTATAGTCCCTTTAACTGTTAAGGGAACCAAAATAGTGTATCTGGTTATTTCACATTCCTTTCTACCCAGATTCAATTGCCAATGGAGTCTCATAATGGTTTTTTTACTCTTTGATTAATTGAAACATGCCAGGAACTGTGAAAGTGACCCTCCTTCGTACTGGATATTAAACTTCTGGGTTAATGCACTCGGAGAGCCATACCTTGTGAATAAAGAACTATTTGCAAAGTTCAGAAACAGTAAGTGGCAATTCATACCCAAGTACATTGTTCATGTCCCTAAACCTAATCTTGATGTCGAAGACCACAATAAGAGATTCACAATACAGGAAAACAAATATGAAAGAAAACGAGCTTACCACAACGTTTGAAGAATCGTGTATAAAGTTTACATGTACATCCAGACAATCTCCCACCTTGGGTATTGGAAATGATGCTGCTGACACATTGTCTGTCTGGAGATCTAAATCACTGATGCCAGTCGCACCACTGCTATCGAAATCATTAATATTACCAGTGTCAGCAGATTTTAATTTATCTGTTTTGCTAGAAAGCTTTTCGGTATTGTGAGAATCTCAAGTCAGTTTGTTTCGCTATCTGCGTTTCCATCAACATATCATAAATATCTGGAACCTCTGGTGTCCGTGCACACGCCATCATGTTTGACTTGTACGGAGAGCTGGCCGGGTTTCTGCCGGAGGGGGCGGGGGAATGTACGGCGATGAAAGCTTTTGTTTTGAAACATCTTTCAACATAGACCCCAAATTATCACTTGTGAGTTTAGAGCTGGGGCTAGTCCCCAATGAGGTTTGTTGTTATAACTATCACTGTTTTGCTTAGACGCCGACTTTTCTGTTTTGAAATGGGAATTTTGTCCAACGTTGGAGTCGGAGATGTTTTTATCCCTTGGTTTTGTTACAACAGTGTTAGAAAATACTGAAAAGGTGATTCCTTGGAAGCAACAAACACAAACAAGAGAGAGAAGTAGCAGACTCGGCTTTATTGAGTCTGTTCATAAGATGCAACTCCTCTCACGCCTCCTAGCACCGGCTTAAGCGATATTCTACTTTAAATCAACACAATGTAGATATAAAATCGAACAGGGACGACAGTCAACCACAAACAGAAACAAAGAACAACTTTAAAGACATAACAAACACAAAAGGGTTGACAATAGGACTACCACCTTGGAACGGTCAGTGGCAAAAAAGGCAGCTGGGGGTTTAAACCGGGTTCTAGGGTGCACCAAACCTCACACTTACCCTTCTATCATCCAAATAAAATGGGATATACTGATTTTTAGTCGGGCCGTCACACAGCACTAAACAAATGCTAGTGTGAATACATACAAAGAAGGTGATCCCTTGGAAGCAACAAACACAGATAGGATAGAAAAGTAGCAGACTCGGTTTTATTGAATCTGTTCATGAGAGGTAATTATAAGATGCAACACCTCTCACGCCTCCTAGACCGGCTTAAGCGATATTCTATCTTAAAGCAACATAGAATGGGCTTGATGATCCCAAAGGACCAGTAAATAATAACACTACTGATTTGTAGTCGGGGCGACTTTTTACGGCCGCCGCACAGCACTAAACAAACGCTAGAGTGAATGTCAATAAATACTGAAAAGGTGATCCCTTGGAAGCATCAAACACAAACAAGAGAGAAAAGTAGCAGACTCGGTTTTATTGAGTCTGTTCATGAGAGGTAATTATAACATTTGGCATTCAGTATTAGCACTTGTCTTAATGTCATTAGCACTGGGTAAGGGGGAAAGGACTCGTTCAGGGGTGGAGCTGGGCCCCGGGGCTGGGGACAATGTCCGCGGGGAGTCAATACCCCCGCCCTCAGCCTTGATGGTCTTTAGAATGTTGTCGTTAATGTTTATGTCGATTTCACTCGACGTGTCGTATAGTATCACGGACGGTACATCATCCCTGTAAACACATAATATTATACTTATCTTATGTCACAATTAGCACATCTATTTTTCGAAAAGGATTCCATTAGTTTATTTCAGGGTTGCAACAGGAATCTCCAAAGAAAATTCCCTGATATTTCCTTGATTTTTCCTTGATCCAGCATTGGTTTTCCTTGATTAAGGTAATATTTTTTCAAATTCAAACCATTTAAGAAAATGAATATCATCTAAATTGTTTATAACTGATACATTAATATGGAAATCATAGAAAAAGTTGTAGTTTTTTCCATGTAACTTTTGCTTTGTTTTACCGCAAGAGGGTCAATTACATGTTCAACATTAATTTTTGTTTTGAGCAAGTTAGTGCAGAAATAAAATTCCATGACTTTTCCATGGTTTTTGCATTTTTTTCAAATTTCCTGATTTTTCCTGGCAGGAAATTTATTTTTGCCATTTTTCCTGTTATCCAGAGTCTGTGGCCACTCTGTTAATTGTAAAATCAGTCGGTATCTGCCTTGTATGAAGTTAAACATGCACACCAATTTATGCTTGAAAACAAAAGCTGTTCAACAGAAATAGTGCTTTTAGTCTAGTCTATTCTAAAACAAAGTTGTCTTCAAAAGTTCTACTGCGAAAACAAAGAATTCTGTCAAATTATAACGTAAAATAGCCATTTTCAAACTTAAGCTAGATTAACCTGTACATTAAATTTGGCTTGAAATAATCAAATCCTTTAACTACTATCGTCAGGAAATATATATTTACATATTTACACGATGGCCCCTTAATGAAGCAACACTAAAATGGATACTGAAAGGGACACAATAGACTTGGCTGTACAAAAAAGAACCCACCTCTCAACAATTTGTGCCACACATGTTTTGCCGAGTGACAGGTGGCACATTCTCTCCAGTGCTGTTATGTTGGTGGCCACCTCCTCCAGTCCGTACAGGCTCACCTCTACTGCCTAGGAGAAATCAGTGAGGAAACACAGTTAATAACATGCGGTTTTGAAAGTAAAGTCATCCATTACTTTTCGTTAAGTTTCCAAAACCTTTTATTATATAGAGGATCTTACATGAGTGACTGTGTATTATTGACTTTAATAAACGACTTGGATAAAAAGATATGATACGAGGATTTTGCCGAGAATCGTATCTTTTTATCCAACGAGTTTATTAAAGTCAATAGACCAAATTCTCCAATGTCACTTTTAGATTAGATTAGCACAATAGATTTAATATAAATAATCTCTAATATATATTCGAACCCAAAAACATCCAATATGAATTCAGAATATCTCTTTTACTTTAACTATATACTGAACAACTACCAATCTCAAAAAGCCTTGTTTATATACTGAAATGGAATTTCTATAAGTTTCTGTCCCAGACAAAAACATCCAATAAAAACATAAATATGTTTACAGTAACATTTACATGTTATTAATTTAAATGACCTTGAATTCCTAAATCAATAGTAATTTTTAAACACACAACATTGTAAATAAAAACAGTCATATGTAACAAAACCCACCTGATATGGTAGTTTTCTGTTGACTGCGGGATCTAGAGGCAGCAGTTGTTCTGGTAACAGGTCATCGGTGTCCCCATGGTCCAGGAAATAACACAACACCTGCAATACAGAAACATTCAAGATGAACATTCCTCACAGAATACTGTCGGTCATTTCTCAAACTGGCGTTGCCAGATTATCCACTTTCTGTATTAAAATAGACAATAGGCAACGTCACTGGTGCTCTCTATGATGTCTGTCTCTACAATTATTGTTAAAGCATGTATGAGACTGTTTTCAAAACACCCAGAAAACGACTGCAACAAGCAACGGCACCCACCGTTTACGCCAATCACCATGTGACAGGATGATGCAGGTGGCACCTTCTATGCTATCTCCTCTCTTAGAACCTATTACTGAAACAATGACTAAAATACCACTAACCTTTTTGTCTGTTTTAGAAATCACCCGGACTCTGTGATACAATTCATCGTCAAAAGCGACATAGGTGGTACCCTCTGTAATTGGAGCCTCAGAGTGGGTGTTTCTGAAGGCCATCTCTAGCTGGGCATGGAAGGCATCCAGTCTTTCACTGTATTCCTCGCCGACCAGCCTCAGCATGACCGAGTTGGTGTTGTTACTGATATAAGTGATATGGACGTCCCACTCCTTGTCGTCAGGCAGCACGATGTCATCTGGAAATATAATTATAAAATACAATTACATGTATTGCAATCATCATGCTCTTACTTTCATAGATTTACCTTGTTCTTTTTCATGTCTGCCGGTAAATGCGGATGGAAAATGGAAAAATACAGAATTCTATTACATGTATTGCAAACACTGCGCTCTTACTTTCATAGATTTACCTTGTTCTTTTTCATGTCTGCCGGTTAATATCCGACATTATGGAAAAATCTGTTATTGGAACTGAGGTTCAGTCCTGGTTGCGATTAAAACAGTAATACCAAGGGCAGGAATTTCCCTATTTGAACTGGATACCCATGGTTGATTCTTTTTCTTGCATACCACTGTGATCGCTGACATCACCAGCTATCAACTTACCGTATGTTTTTTTACACAGAAGTCATGCTAATGCTGATGTTAATTATTGCACGTGACTTTTATCTGCCCCCATGTGTAAGATCTGGCCTTGAATTCACCAACCATTCTTGAGAATATTCTTAGACTTAAGCTCAAGTATGCAAATTTCAATCACAAATATTTCTATAAGTGTTCATGACAAGCTGCTATGTATAAATATGATGTATACTAAGTAATAGCAAATTATTACTATTGTTTATCTTTGATGGTCATGGAAATATTTGTTAAAGAAATTTCAGTACTTGGACTCAAGTCTAAGAATAGTCTGAAGAACGGTCGTGGAATTCCAGGCCAGATTTTCCAACACTCATGTAAAACATGGATATCCTATTTGGTATGCAAGGGAGAGGACTCTTAAATCACCATACTCATACTGATAATCGTGGTTCAAATGCATATAAGGATCATATTAAGTGTATTAACCATATTACCTGGGTCTAGTTTCTTGTCCCCCGTCGACCCAGGCTCCGCCTCCTTGCCGGCCACGCCCCTGACCAGCCCCGCCTTGATCAGTTTATCACTGATACTAATACTTGTATCAGACTTGAGGTACATCTCAATATTCACCAAGTCATCTATACAGGAAATAAAATATAGACAATAATGAAATTGTTATATATCATGAGATTAAAGTAGCCGCCAAGAACAGCCAAATTTTACAACACATGTACACTGTTTCTAAACCTATAGACGACAAGGTACATATATAATTAAACTATTTTGAGAATCCAAACTCTATAGACACAATATAAACAGCTTTAACGAGCCAGACCAAATCCCAAAACTGGAGTGTCAAATTATGGATTACCAACTCATAATTCATTTTACACATTTTCAATCACGTGTATTTTAAGAACTTGTAAACAAACCTATTATTTTAATCGGCACATATATTATTGTATGACCTGAACACCTGGCTAGAATTTTTTTTTTAACATTTTCAAATGAAATAAAATTGGACATTCTATCCCATCAACACATCATATTAGTTTATATTGGGAAAGCAACCTTAGAGGGAGAGGAGATGAAGGATGAAGTTTCCCATCAGACATGCCTCTATAAGGGAGCGTGCTCACACTGGGCAGAGGTTTGTAGCTCTAAAGCTGAGGCCTTATCCACCGAGCAAAGCGATATATATGCAGTATGATATATTATTTCCTAAGGAAAAATCTGTTCAAGAAAATATCATATGTTATCTTCAGGAGCGTAGCTGACCTGAAATGCATATATAGGCCCGAAAAACTACGAGGGTCCGACGGCATGATTCCCTGGCGTTTTATATTTTAAACAGCTATGTAATGGTGCGTTTTGGCGTATATCTGACAGAACACTTGAAGAAATATTTTTTGACAAATTTGAGAATTAACATTTGACAAAGTTGAATTACCTACACTGTAAAATAAAATAAGAAACACATGTTTACCCTTAACCCCTAACCCCTTCCGGCCTCAGATTTTATCGCATTTTTGGACTTTTCAATTTTTTCATTTTTCAAACTGATGTATAGGCCCTGGCCTCTATGGCCAAATAGTAGCTATGCCGATGATTTTTAATATAAAAACAAATATAATTCCTATTCTTGGGTCAAACATGTCTTCTCATCTGAATACAACTTTACAAAATCTTATAGTCTAAAAACTCCAGTTTTAAGTCAAGGTTGTTCCAGAAATGATGATGTCCCACCCTAGGACGGCACTTTTTTCTTTACACCCACTACCAATGTAATTCAATTAAACCTTTACCCAGTTAATTTAATTAAGTTTTTATACGGCCACCCACAAACGTCAATTATACACGACCACTCATATAATAGCAAGGCCATCCATATAAGTCAGTTTTTAACATAAATTGTTCTCCGTTGTTTTTTTATACTTGGAACGCGCCCACCTGTTTTGGAAAGTTTCATTTGCGAAACCATGTATCACTATAGAAACATCCTGACATGCAATCAGAACAGATCTAGAACAACAAAAAGAATCAAAAGTCACATGATTACCATTAAAACACCTGGGTACACCAATGAGAGCCTGTTCCTCCAACTCTTTAGCAAACATCTTCCCTGCCTTGCTACTCCACTCTGTTTCCCCCTGCAATGACAATATATATAACTGTATCAAATCTGTCCAGCTCTCCAACTCATCAAAGAGCTAAAAGTAGGAATAAGCTTGGCGAATTGAAATGGCCAAGGTCTTTATTATATCCATAAATAGTATTGTGTTTTAAAAATGTTAAAAATTGCATGTTTTCACAATTTTAAACATAATCTCAATTTTAAAAAATATATATAACATATGTCCTTGAAAAGATTCTTGCTTTCAAAATAATTTTGAGTGACAATAAATTAAGACTGCCGTCATGTAGTTACTTTACCTGGAGTGGTTGCACTCCATATAAACTACAGTTTATGGCCTGGGCAGGATGGCTCGCTAGGTCCACAGACAGCCATCTTATTGCCTCAATCTTCACTGTCTCAACATTTCCATAATCCACAAATAACAGCTCAACGCTATCCTGAAATGCATTTAATAAGAACGCCATCGGCAATGACGTTAAAACAGGTAAAACACCCATAATACTGTCATTATTCTGCAATTACATGTGTTTATACATGTTTTTTTTATAAGAAAATGCAAAATAGTCCAGACTATATCTCATACGCATCCTTTCAATAAATATTCTCGTCAAGTGAATTATCAGATTGATACATTTCTCTCTATTTGGATATTAAGCCAATCAGAAAGCATGAATTCAATAGGGGACTTCTTGACGAATTAGATCACTTGACATGACCTACTCTGAGGTGAGTTTTCACTTTCTCTTTGGCGTTACAAGTTTTTTTTGGGCTAGTTTAGTTTAGTTATAGAACTTTACATGTTCAATTTTTGTATATTATCAACCTATAACGAACGTGCAGATTGATCCGTTAAGGGGCACACATTTACAGGAGAGGGGGTATATGTCTACCATACTGTATGTATAGTGACTTTTAACAAGACCAGGAAACATAACAGAAGGATGATTCTGGACATCACAAAACTGGCTCAAAACCATCTCAAAACAAGCCGTCATGACTTGCCTCGAAAAAGACTGGAAACATTGATTTCTCAACAAGAAGCCCTCCAACATGTTCAACTGTGACTGCCAACAGCTATGGTATTTTATGTCCATGTTTATTTCTGATTTATCACCTTTAATACCTAACTAGTTATTTGTTAATTATTATAAAATTATATATTATTTGAATAGTCATTTAAATATCCTTTTGCTGAAAGTTAATTTCATCTATCATATGGACAGTAGTGCTGAAAGAAGATAAACAATTCAGAAACAAAAGACACAGATTACGTACTTAAATAATTGCTTTTAGTATTTGGAAAATAAGTGCACTATCTAACATACAGTCGCAAGACGGATATTTTAAGCGACTTAGGCCGACCATAAAAAAATGTTGGTTTGCTGTTTCCCTACCTACCCACGAAAAAGGGCTATACTTTTCTTATTTTTCAGTTTTTTATTTGAACAGAGGGACTATTTTGACATTATAGACGGTATGTCAACTCTGGGATGAACGTCATATAAAGCCCTGGTCAACTGTAAAGCTATTTAAACTGTCCAGTTGCCCTCCCCACTATATATAAAGAACAAAGTTTACATACTTGATTGAGCACTTTGAGAATTTGGGCTCTGGTCCAGTTGCCGTCCCCGCTATATATCCCTGCACAGTATTGGCCCTTCTGTAGAAGCTTGGGGTCCGGAGAACTGGCCAGCTGAAATACAACGATAATACAGTTGCTCATTTGTTACTTTTTTAAGGAATTATATTGGGTTTTACAGCTCCATAACATGATACAGGTTTTATGGCGCCAAAACAAATATGACTTTACTGGATCCAATTTTCATTTAAATAAGATAAATTATCATACTGCAAAGAAAATTCTCGGGATTTTATTGGTCAATGGGCCGCATGTCAACGTCTCGCGACGTGAACATAGGACAATTTCCCCGTAGGTACCCCATACCTGCAATACACAAAAACAAAATGGCGACGATTACGTTGCCGATTCGTTTTGGAAATCGCCGATTGTTTGCTTTCTATTGCGTTTCTGCGCTTCCCATTGTGTGTGAAGGTCTGAAATAATCGTAAGTATATTTTTTTTGCAACTTTACAGATAATTAAACATTAACATAGTGATAAAACACGTTTATTTTATGAAAAAATCCGCAAAATATAACGACGTTAGAGCGATGACGTCACGAAAATAAACAACGTCTAGTAAGAGGCACGTTACGGGGAAATTAGACCTGCTTTGAACCACTTGAGCACATTTGTTGATCATCGAAAGCTGTTCTGACTCTAATTAACTGCAATATACTGTTTATTATGACATCACTATTGTGATGACTTTGTCTTGGAAGACATATTTGCATTTTGAACACATGTTTTACGCAGATATATAATAAGGTAAATGTGTGGCATGTTGTCCTGCCGGGTTCAAAGACCAAAAAGTAGGTCAGGCTTGGTACTTGTGATCTGTGTTTTATACGAATGTGGTAGTGGTTGTAAAAATGTATCTATGTCTAAAGTAAATAATCGGTACCAAATAGTCTTTCTGAAACCTAAAGGGGCTCCATGAAAACTGCAAAAGTACTATCAACCCACAAGCATTGATTTACTGTTCCTGCAGCTCTTGTGACCGGACACTCAAACACATTGTTGGCTTTATATTTAAACTTAACTTTTCTTTTGGAATTAGTCTCTGAATATCTGGACAAAGAATAATAGCAACAATTAAAGGAACACACGGAAATCTCGACTTTTATAAAAGTCACGACGTCCCATTATTTTTTCTACATAAAATATTAATATTAATTATAAGAATATTATAAAGCAAACTATTTTTGCATATTACTAACTGTTTATTATATATCACCAATAATACATTCAAACCTATGGTAGAATAATGACAAAAACTTAAAACCCCAAAATTGTATTTAAATAAATGCAAGCAGATTTAAAGTCAAAATGATACTGGATAAATAAATCCAGATGCTAATTTTAATGCTTGATAAAAACTTCCAGTTTGCCGTGTGTCCTTTTAAAGAGTCGGTGTTTATTTCATTGAAAACACTTTTATAGGTTAATGTTTCATTAAGTGATGGTCCGAGTTCACGTTCCACATACCTTACAGTGAGTTTGTAATTGTTCAGCGATAGTGTCTACATTACTGTCCTCTCTCTGAACACAGAAGTAGCCCGGGTTGTAGACGTACGTGAGATATATAACAACTTCTTCACCCCTGAAAATCACGCAAAATAACCAATTAAACTCAACTTTTACACATAGGTCAAGATCGCACTTACCTATGTTGCGAGATGTGTAGATGCAGTTATTGGATATAGATATAAACTTGTGAAGTTTGAAAATTGTATGGCTTTTGATGTCTTAGAAATGGACTTAACGAACAATTTGAATCAAACTTTTTTAGTATGGACAATGGACATAATTAACGCTATAATCATGCTGCCATGTAGATTTAAATGTGTAAAGACTGAAAGGTCTTCTGGTGTCTGAGAAATGGACAAACTTAAATGTAGTGTTTTTTCCGTACAGACTCAGATGTAACACTATTTGCCTGCTCCACTTTCGATGCAGGGCATAAAAACATCCACTTTATAATGTCATTACACCTATTGTAGCACTACAGGCACCCCGTCAGATATACCAGATACGAAAAAAGAAATATAAAAAGATCGGACAGGGAAGGAAAACTGGATCAAAGAATGTCATACAATCCCTGAAGGATGTAAACATAACAATATTGATTGGATGTACGGGGAGTCTTTTTACGGTCGCCACACGGCACAAACAATACTTTTGTGCATGCAAAAGAAATATAAAAAGATCGGACACAAGTTCACTTACTGTTTGAACCGGGTTTCTTTTGGAATAGCAAGATTCTGAAACAAAAAACATAAATACTAAGCTTGCAGTGCATTGCATTGTATTATAAGCAATTTAAACGAACGTTACTACCTTTGTTTCATAAAATCGTATGGGTGATAAATGAATTTAAAATGAAAGAAATGTGAATGGTTCAATGATATTAACAAGATTACGAAACTATTCGGGTTGGTGACAAAGAATCCGCGTTTTGCACCATACTTATTTGAAGCTACGAGTTTAGTGGGGTTTCACAAAATAAAATTAAATATATAAGGCTAAGCCTTTGTATGGTGGTTGTAAATGAAAACACTACATCTATTTTTAAATATTATTTCATTAAAAATGTGCTGAAAACTACTTAAACACCAGTACCAGAAATACATTTTTCTCTCTCTATTTTTGTGACAGTAATCTTGTCTGACTCTAAATATCCAAGGGGTGAATGCAAGTGACTTGAGGCTTTGTCTATTTATAAATAAACTAAGTTGAAGTGCGTAAGTTTGCTTAAGTGCAGAAACAGAGTTTAATGGTATTTTGAGATATGATAACTTTTTAAAACAATGACAAGCTGACACATTGACAAGCTTAAAGTTTTTTCTTGGTATATAAGGGGCCGTAACTTGTTAAAATAAAAGCACGAGTTACAAAAGATATAACAGTAAAGAGAACCAGTCAATGAACATTAAATAAAACATGCAAAAGAAGCAGTTAATAAACATACAATATAACAGCAAAGAGAACCAGTCAAATGAACAGTGAATAATAAGAGGCCCAAGATGGCCTGTGGACGCTTTACTGCATAATATGGCTCTTATATCAGGGGTTTTCGGCATAAAATTCCCGTCAGTACTTCTTTTGAATCGATCACCTGAGAATTTTTGCAATGATGAAAAAATTGTCCTCTCGCAAATGCTTTGAAATGATTGAAAGGGTTTTAAGGAGCACCAACACATAAAAGGTTATATGGCGCCTAACAGGAATGAAGTGCCAGACTCATCCTCCATTTACATCAAGATACAATATGGAGATGGACCTAGAACCTTCTTACCTGCAGAACTGCAGAGTTGCTGCAAATTCTGTAGTAGACACTCCATTTACGATAGAGCCATGTTTGCATAAGCGGTGTCATGAAAAAGACCTTGAATGAGCATGATAAAAATGACAAAATGAATAAGAATGGGGGTGGGTGGTCCTACCCCTCTGCATGTGACAGTGTGTTTGAAAGATTGCAGTGGTTTGTATTCTATACCGGCAACCACACGGGGGTCGCAAATGCTGACTGATGTGTTTAAGTCTTTATGTAAAAACATGCAACATCTCTACATTCAAACTTTGGACCCAGGAGTTGCAGTCATCTTTGACTTCCAATCAGCAAACTTGATAGACCAGGGGTTAGCGATCATTAATAATAATTAATAACAAGAGAACAAGAGGGCCTGTGGATGCTTTACACGCTAAAATGGCTCTTATATCAAGGGGTTTCATCATTAAATTCCTTTCAATACCTTTTTACAAGTTCAAAACACATCAACACCCTCAACCGAAATTTAAACCCACAACTCCATGCAGACAATTTAAAAGCAGATTTTTTAAGTTTTCCCTATATAAGTCACGTAAAACATGCAAAGTCTTTATATACAAACTTTAGAAAATATAAACAAAAGAAAAAACACATCCAAACAAGAAACGATAATAAAAATGAGGAATAAAAAGGAAAGTTTACCTCCAGTGGGATTTGAACCCACGGCCCTAGCTTCCCAGTGTACAAGAAGTGATTCAAAGATTTTTCTATGGTGGCCACCTTGGATGTCACGTTTAACTTATTTTAACAAATTTGAAAAGGATCATCCATGTGAAGTTTGGTCAAAATTGACCAAGCTGTTTCTGAGAAGACGATTTTTTGAAAATTATCCTTATATAAGTCTATATATATATAGTGACCCCAGGTTCACTATTTGAAAAAAGATTGGTATAGGACCATCAGCTTATAGTAAATGCAAACTATTTAACCTCTGGCTCTTGTAGTTTCAGAAGAACATTTTTAAGTATTTCCCAATACAAGTCTATGAAAAACATTTGGCCACTGGGGCGGGGCCGAATGTGACCCTATGGTCATCATTTGAACGAGCTTGGTAGAGGACCATAACGCAAAACATTAAACCTCTGGCTTTTGTTATTTCAGAGAAGATTTTTTAAGTTTTCACAATATAAGTCTATGTAAAACATGCAAAATGTTAATATACAAACTTTAGAAAATTAAACAAAAGAAAAAACTCATCCAAGCAGGACACGATAATAAAAATGAATAATAATATATTTGTTTTACCTCCAGTGAGATTTGAACCCACGGCCTTAGCTTCCCAGTGTACAATTAATTTAAAGTTTTATCTATGGCGGCCATCTTGGATGTCTTGTTTACCTAATTTTAATAAATTTTAAACCTCTGGTTCTTGTAGTTTCAGAGAAGATGATTGTTTTAAGTATTCCCCTATAGAAATCTATATAAAACATGTGAACCCTGGGGCCAAATGTGACACCAGGGTCACCATTTGAACAAACTTAGTAGAGGACCATAAGCTAACAGCAAATGCAAAATATTAAACCAATGGCTCTTGCAGTTTCAGAGAAGATGATTGTTTTTTAGGTTGTCCCTATACAAGTCTATGTAAAACATGTAACCCCTGGCGCATGACCAAATGTTACCCCAGGGTCACCATTTGAACGGACTTGTTAAAGGACCATAAGCTTATAGTAAATGCAAAATATTAAACCTCTGGCTCTTGTAGTTTCAGAGAAGAAGATGTTTTAATTTATTTCCTATATAAGTCTATGTAAAACTGTGGCCCCCGGAGCGGGGCCAAATTTGACCCCAGGGTCACAATTTGAACAAACTTAGTAGAAGACCTTAAGCTGATGTAGTACATGTGAGCTCTGTGCATTGTGGTTTCAGAGAATATTTTTTAAAGTTTTTTTCATATATAAGTCTATGAAAAACATGCAAAATCTCAAATTTGAACAAAATGTTAAAGTCTAGGCATTGGCGATCATTTTAAAAGAAAACCTGTCGAAACCCAGCGGTTCTTGAGAATAGGATTATTAAGGTTTCGACCATATATGGTAATGGTGGCCATCTATCTTGGGTGTCGCGCTGGCCTAATGTTAACACATCTAAAAAGCATTCATCTAAGGATAATCCATGTGAAGATTGGTCAAAAGTGGTCAAGCAAAAGTTAACGACCGACGACGGACAAAGAGTGATCCCAATAGATCACCTTGAGTCTTCAGCACAGGTGATCTCACAACTGCAAAAACAAACACAAAACAGCAACACCCACAACAGTAATTTAAACCCATGCTAACAATTTAAATAAGAGGCCGTAGTTCTAATTTGGTATGATTATTTAGGGACTCGAGGCACAACAATTATATAAAATGGGTTTTGACCGCCCGTAGAGGTGCCCCTTTATGCAGGCCGTCAAACCCATTTTATATATGTACCTCGAGTCCCTAAATGAGAACTAGGGATTGTTTTTAGCAAAATCAGATGTCTCCCCGACTGGAGAATGGGCCATAAATCCGCCAAAAATCATTCAGCTGGAACACAACGAAGATATATGCAACTAGGCTTGGTAATGGTCATCCCTACCAAGTTTGATGGAAATCCAACCAGGGGTTCAGGAAAAGTAGTCGGGACAAAGCTTGTGCATTAAAACGTTTAAAGGGCCATAACTCCGCCAAATATTATTCAACCGGAACCTGACTATGATAAAGGCAAACACGTTTTATTGAAAGCCGAATGGTGGTTGAGGAGAACCACTCTGAACACGACAGCGACACGACAACGATATGCGCAACTAGGCTTAGTACTGATCATTCATGCCAAATTTTACTGACATCCAGCCAGGGGTTCAGGAAAACTAGTCCAGATAATGTGTGTGTATACGGGGCCATAACTCTTATCAAAAACCATTAAACCAGAATACGGCAATGATATGCGCAACTAGGCTTGGTACTAATCATTCCTGCCAAGTTTTGTTGAAATCCACCTGGGGTTCAGGAGAACTAGTCTGTACAAAATTAGTAATACCTTTAAAGGGTCATAAATCTGCCTAAAATACATTCAACCGCAACACGGCGACAACCGGAACACAGCGACAACCGGAACACGGCGACGACATGCACAACTAGGCTTGATACTGATCATCCTTGTCAAGTTTCGTTGAAATCCGGCCAGGGGTTCAGCAGAACTAGTTCGTACAAAGTTTGTATATTAAAAACTTTAAAGGGCAATAACTCTCCTAATATGCATTCAACCGGAACACGGTGACGACATGCACCACTAGGCTTGTTACTGATCATCCTTGTCAAGTTTCGTTGAAATCCGGCCAGGGGTTCAGCAGAAATAGTTCGTACAATGTTTGTCTAATAAAACCTTTAAAGGGCAATAACTCCTACAAAAACTTTCAACCGGAACACAGCAACGATATGCACAACACAACTAGGCTTGATACTGATCATCCTTGTCAAGTTTCATTGAAATCCGGCCAGGGGTTCATCAGAACTAGTCCGGACAAAGTTTGTGTATTAACACCTTTAAAGGGCCACAACTCCGCCAAAAATCATTCAACCGGAACATAGTGACGATATGCACAATTACTGTGCATTTTATTGTGCCTAGACCACTGTAGGGATCCGTACACCGGATCTTGGTCAAGACCCCGTTCACTAGTACGGAGTTTTGGTCAGCCATGTTGTATAAAACGTGCGGATTACAACAGCAAAGGTAGGTTAACCACGTTTTTCTCCTATTTTTGTTCATGTATATGAATAATCAGTATTGCTATATGTTGCGGAAACATTTCCCCGTTCAAATATTACCGTACATTGTTGACATATTACTTTAAATGCTACAATTCGGATCAAAGAAAAACAATTGCCGGTGCTGAAATTCGCCCAAAGTACCCTTCAGCAATAAATATCTCATTAATTTTCAAGTTAATGAAAATTTTGAATTGGCAGATTTATTTGTTTTCCTAATATACGCGCATGTTCAAAATTTCAGCATCATTCATCCGAAATTGGCCTAGATATGAATCGAAACAAAACGTGCCCAGCGTAACTAATTCATATAAAAAGACGCTGATTTGTGTACGGAGTCTTGTCCATGTACTGTACGGGGTTTTGCAATGCTAAGATTGTTTTCGCTGCTCTGCACTGAAGTTATTTACTTATATTTGTAGTAATTCTTAGACATTATTTAGGTCCTATATGTCTTATACCATTTTGTATTGTTAAGACGAAAAAATGCAGAAAACTAAAACTTAAAAGGGGTAATTCTTGAGAAAGACTCCGTACTTATTCCAAATAACTACATGTACTACAAACTAAGTCCAGACGTATATTATTGTCTGTTAGAATTGATAGTTAACGTCATATACCTTTTTTTCTCATTTACAACAATCCATTACATTGGTCAATGTTTATTCAATTTAGAAATGAGGTAATTGCTTTAATCCGCGAATCTAAGGAATCATACAAGTCAAAACTTACATCCCAGTTAACTGATAAATCAATCCCCACGGGTAAATGGTGGCGTATAACAAAATCGATCTCTAAATTGAACAAAGTAACTCAACCAAACTTTCCAATAAAAAATAACGGTCGTATTTTAATACATCCAGTAGACAAAGCAAACGCATTGAATTCTTCCTTTTCTGCAACATCTCATATTGAACATGAACCGGAATTACCTACTTTTCATAATCGCACTGACTATAAAATGAATGACTTTATTATAAATGAAACGGAAGTAATTGATCAATTGAAAATCTTGAAATTATCGAAACCACCAGGCCCAGATATGATTAGCCCAAAGGTGTTAAAATTAGTTTTAAATAGCATCGCTGCTCCATTGACGCGACTTTTTAATCTGTCATTGTCCACTAGAAAAGTACCATACCAATGGAAACAGGCGAATGTAACTCCTATTTTTAAAGGCAAGGGAGAACCTGACATGCCGGGCAATTATAGGCCTATATCCATTACCAGTATTATTTGCAAATTGATGGAAAAAATCGTATTTAAACACTTGTTCAACTATATCAAAACGAATAACCTTCTGTGCAAATGCCAGGCATGCTTTCAACCTAGAGACTCTACAGTAAATCAGCTCATAGAAATATATAATAACATAATAAGCAACCTCGACGCTGGGAAAGATGTACGATTTATATTTTGCGTTTGACAAAGTATGGCATGCTGGGTTGCTTTTAAATTAGCTAAATATGGTATCAATGATTCATTATGTAACTGGATACGTAGCTATCTCTCTGATAGGCAGCAAAAAGTAGTCCTAGATGGATTTTCTTCAAGTTTCAGTACTATAGATGCAGGTGTTCCGCAAGGCTCTGTTTAAGGTCCGTTGATATTTCTGCTTTATATAAATGACATCACAGATGTCTTATTGAATGATGTACGGTTATTTGCTGATGACACTTCTCTTTTAGTTGTAGTTGATAAAAACCCAGTAGAATGTGCCAGCTCTCTTACAAATGATCTTTGCAAAATATCTGAATGGTCAAAAAAATGGGCTGTTACATTTAATCCTCAAAAAAACAAAAGCCTTGTTTGCACTAGAAGAAACTATAACCACCCACCAGTCTACTTTGATAATGATGTAGTACAAGACGTAGCGTCACATTGCCACCTTGGATTAACAATTCAGTCCAATGCAACTTGGTCGCAAAAAAAAATTAGAAAATATATACGAAAAAGCATGTGCACGATTTAACATTCTAAAAATGCTTAAGTACAAACTTGACAGACATTCTCTATTGAAAATATATATCGCCTTTATAAGACTTATACTTGAATATGGAGATTCAGTATGGGATAACTGTACACAGGGAGAATCTGATCTATTAGAGAGCGTCCAAGTTGAAGCAGCACGAATAATAACAGGCCTCAGATGCAATGACTCTAGATCATACTTATATACTGAATTGAACTTAGAAACATTAACAAAAAGAAGAAAATATCATAAACTTGTAACTACATGTATTTACAAAATAATTTATGGCATAAGTCCAGATTACATGTATAACTTAATCCAGCCATACTTACCTGTAAACAATAATTATAACCTTCGAACTTCAGGATTAAACTTACGTCTCCCTCTTTGTCGTACAACATCATATTATAACAGCTTTCTGCCGAGTACAATTAGATTGTGGAATGCTTTACATTTAGACGCTAAATATGCACCATCTGTTGAACAATTTAAGCATAAACTTAAGGCTATTGAACATAGAACTAACAGTCCATATCACTATAATATAGGAATTAGGAATGATAACATCATCCATTGTCAATTAAGAAATAACTCAAGTAATCTAAATACGCATTTATTTGACCACTTCTTGACAGATTCAGCAGTATGTCCTAAATGTGGCAATCCATGTGAGGACAATAATCATTTCTTTTTCAACTGTCCACTGTATAACCAATTCAGAAATGACTTACTTGATACCCTAGCCAATCTTGTTGATGTCACGCATATCAACATTGACTTGATACTAAACGATACGACAAACTCAGAAATTGTACTTATCGTCCACAAATACATCAAGTGTACCAGGGGATTTTCGTAGAATTATAGATGTATGTACATGTACATATGTATATGTATGTATATACTATTGTATTTTCAGATATGCTTTGTCACAATGCTAGAAGTTTTTTTTATATATTATCATATTTCTTCCTTTTTTATTGTAATTTTTATTTTTTTGTTTGTCTGTTTTCTCAGTTATCTTAAATTCCAAAATTAACTATTGGTTACAGAAACTCATACTAAAACCATTATATTTTGTAATAATCGGTACATTTTTATATATACTTCGTATTGGTTTCCAGTATGATTTTCTTTCTGTTGATCCTTTTTTTTTTCTCACTTAAATTCTTTCTGACAGTACAAAGTGTTAATACTAAACAATCACGGTACACATGTTTCAAAGATTCTAAGTTAATTGTCAAACCAATATATGCAAACTGTACTACAATTCCACATTTTATGTTATGTTTGATATGAATTTATTGTTTATATGTACCTTGATATTGGAGAAGTCTTACATAGGCATTGCCTGTTGTCCAATCCCATTCAGTACTTGAATAAAATATTGTTTAAATAAAGTATTATTATACGTCCCACGGGCGTTAAAAATCCTTACCGTATTTTGTTCAAACAGTTTGCCTGTCAGGTTAAAATTAATTATATGCCCCATACTGACATCTAAACTATGTCAAACTTTCCTAAGCATGTTAATAGAAAATGTAAAGTTGGTTCTTAAACTACATTGACAACACATGATATAGATAACGGCATGGGTTAATATTATTTATCTATATAGCTCGCATGATTATATCTGTTCAAGCAAATCTACGTTGATTCAGTTCTAATGACACTACATTGACTGTTTACAAACATTCAATGAATGTTTTATGTATTACATGAAATGCAAGTACCATTAAAACCATAGTTTCATACAATATATTTAAAGCAAAACTCCGTACAGTTAAAAGAGAATATTTGCAGTACTCAGTACACAAGTGCCGAAGACCCCGTACACAAACATTAATTTTGTTTCGATTCATATCTCGGTCAATTTCGGATGAATGATGTTCAACATTTGAACATGCACGTATATTGGAAAAACAAATAAATCTGCCAATTCAAAATTTTCATTAAATATTTATTGCTGAAGGGTACTTTGGGCGAATTTCAGCACCGGCAATTGTTTTCTTTGATCCGAATTGTAGCATTTAAAGTAATATGTCAACAATGTACGGTAATATTTGAACGAGGAAATGTTTCCGCACCATATAGCAATACTGATTATTCATATAAAATGAACAAAAATAGGAGAAAAACGTGGTTAACCTACATTTGCTGTTGTTATCCGTACGTTTTCTACAACATGGCTGACCAAAACTCCGTACTAGTGAACGGGGTCTTGACCAAGATCCGGTGTACGGATCCCTACAGTGTAGACGTCGAATATAAATCGAGATTTTGTTTTATTACTTTATATATGTTTTCATATCTGATATGATTCGCAGACGACAATTTCTAAAAATAACGCCGCCATGTTTGTTTTTTAATTTTACAATGTTAACAAGGGGGTCAAAATGAATTTTAGGGTTTGTGAAGCAGACCGGATGGCTATGGCAAGATTGTAAATTGATCCAGGAGCGTCTATTTTCATTCTATTTAACCATATTAGGTATAAAAACATATAGCAATTAACACGTGCTCGGTAATTTCCTGGCCAAAAGATACTATCTTTCGCGCGCTCAAATGTTTTGCTAACATCAAAATGACCTAGGTGAATCTTCTGTAACATTTCCCTTCTAAGAGATTTGGCTACGACAAGCTTTTGACCTCTGAAAATGAGGTTGTCCTCAATAAAGAGCTCGTCTCTGCGAAAATTCGGCCATCCCTGAATTATAGTCTTTATCAATGTTTGCATTTGCTGATGGATATTAAAGATGCATTTCTCATGGATATTAAACTGCCAGTCACGAATAGTTGTTGTTTTAGAGTATGTATACGTAAATCTAATCCTTCGATTAAATTGGGATATGTGTTCTGAAGTGACTGTCTTGATAAAAAGTCGCTTACATGTATGTCCTTGCCTTTGACATGATGTACGTCGATATTGTCTCTTTGAAGTTTAATATCATTCTCTGAATCCGCGGAGGGGCGGCAGATAGAGACCTTTGCATTATAAATGCAATGGGCTTGTGATCTGAATGCACTCTTACTGGCCTTGCAAATACCAACTGGTGGAAACGTTTGCAATCAAAAAGTTCCTTCTCAATTTGGGAATATCCAATTTCTGTTGTTGTCAAACTCTTAGAGGTGAAGCCTATTGGGCGGCCATCTTGCATGAGACATGCGCCAATACCATATTTGGATGCATCGAACTCTAGTGTTAATGGCTGGCTAGGATCAAAGTAAACCAACACGGGAATGCGTGTGATATTTTCCTTGACCTCGTCGAATGTCTTTTTCCGGGGCCTATCCCAGAAAAGTCCACTTCTTTCTTCAAGAGGGATCGTAGGGGGCTTGTAACCACTGCTAAGTTCGGCGCGAACTTAGCCAGATAATTGACCATTCCTAATAGTTTTCTAACTTGAATCGGTTGTCAGGAGGTTGTAACTTGCTTATGGCCTCAACCTCTTTTGGGTCGGGTTTTAAGCCTGACGAGCTTATGATATGGATAAAGAAGGTTACTTCTGTTACTCACATCACACATTTGTCGCGGTTGAAACGCACACCTTTAGAACGTGCACGTTCGAGCACTTTTGTCAGCATATCGTCATGCTCTTGTCGAGAGCGTCCCCATATCAATATATCGTCGACTATGCATGTGACATTTGATAAACCCTCTAATATGTCATCTATATTCATTTGGAAAATGTTTTGGGAGCTTTTAATCCCAAAAGGTCACCTCAGATAACGGTACCGTTCGAATGTCGTACTAAACGTTGTCATGTATGACGACTAGTCATCCAGTTTAACGTTCCAGTAACCATGAGTCAAATATAATGTACTGAAATATTTAGCATCGGTCAATTGTGTTGTGACGTCATCAATTGTCAAAATAGAGTGCTGTGGCCTAAGAATGGAATCATTAAACGCTTTGGGATCAAGGCAAACTCGAAGTTTACCGGTCTACGGTTTTTCTGTAACTATGCTTTTCTGTAACTACGAGAGAGTTGACCCAATTCGTTGGTTTTGTTTCTATAACTTTTGATTCTTCCATTCCTGAAAGCTCCTCTTTGAGCTTAGACTTTAATGCTTCAAGTACTCTCCGCGGGGGGTTATTACTGGAATTGCATCTTGCTTTAAATGTAACGTGCACTCAACGAGAAACAGGCCTATCCCTTGAAACAGGTCATTGTGTTCGTGTGAAACAATCGACTTATCAAGGTCAGAAACCCTTATCTATTGAGTAGGCCAGTTTAACCAACGCGAGATCGAGTGACGTTTGTAGGCTAATTAGTGCAACAGCCTGAGTATCTCTGCATTTACAATGGAGCCGTTGTTGGGGAACAAGATAACACTATATTCCCTAGCATAGGGATAATATCACCTGTATAAGGATGTCAGTTTGCTTTAGGACGTTTTAATTTTGAGTTGTAGAGGGTCACTGGGACAATTTGTACCCGGTAACTATTTTGAACTTTATAGGGTTCTGGGTCGGGCCAATATTTAATTCGACATAGGCACGGTCTGGGAATGACTGAGAAGATTGGCTTACCGTATCTATGTAAAATTCCTGATTATTATAATTATCACTAAAAACATAATTAGCACGTCCATTATAGTCGAATCCATGTTCGTTTCCACCAATGTCATGCACATATTTAGACGATCTACACACTTTGGCAAAGTGATTTGGCTTTCCACAAGCTCTACAATTAACACCGTTAGCAGGGCACTGTGTGTTGTTTGTCTGATGGTTCCTATTACCACAGTTTGCACATGACTTTTGTGATTGGAACTGTTTAGGCCTTGCGCCATTAAAGTTATGTTGGGTCTGTGGTGTCTGCCTGGTCTGTGCGGCGTTCATATATTTTTCTGTCTGAGGTATCGGCCTGGTTTGTCCCCATGGTGTGCTAACAGTATGTGGTTGTCCTGTGACAGTATCGACTTCTGTCTTTGAGTCGATGAAAGTCGTCATATACTTAAGCTGCTGCTGGCAATATTCAAAACTTTGCACAATTTGGATGGCTTTATCCAGAGTCAGCTTGTCGCCTTCGTTGATCAGTTTTTCTCTGACTTGTTGGTTATTCGTTCCAAACACGATCCTGTCCCTAATCATGTCGTCGGCATCGTTGTAGTTGCAGTCGCTCACTTCCAATCTAAGCCGCGTAACGTAAGAGTCAATGGATTCGGCTCCTTGAGTGTCGTTATTGAACCAGTATCTGGCGAATATCGGGTTAGGTTTAGGCTGAACGTGTGCCTTAAACTTATCGTAGTAGGTGTTTAACTTCTTCGAGTCATCTTCTGTTATATTAGTCCAGGTTCTGTACACTTCTCGCCCTTTATCACCTACCCATAACAATAGGTAGGCCACTTTTTCTGGCTCTTCTCTTCTTTTAAGAGGTCCACTAAATATCAGGTCTACATGTAGCCGGAATTTGGCCCATTGTTCTGGCAGGTCGGAAGCCTCCCAGTCCATGACTGGTGGTGGGATACCACTTAAATCCACTACTGATTGATTTTGATTTCAGGAAGTAGTCGCTACAAACTTGTTTTTTGAAAAGCCGTGGCGGCCATCGTGAATTTCCGGCCGACTTGAAATTTTGCTAGGATCAATTAGACATCAAGAGGAACATTCCTGTGAAGTTTCATGAAAATCCGTCAAGTAGTTTCAGAGGAGTAGTCGCTACAAGTTTTCATTATATAACTCTATGTAAACAAAGATGGCCGCTGACAGCCATGTTTAACATCGAATCAAACCGATTTTTGACAAGGACCAACATCATGTCATGATGATCATTTTAGAAAAAGTCCGATATCAATATCACTAATAGTTTTCAAGAAGTAGTCGCTACAAACTTGTATTTTGAAAATCTTTTTTTAGCCATGGCGGCCATCTTCAATTTTCGGCCGATCTGAAATTTTGCTAGGATTTATTAGACATTACGAGCAACATTCCTGCAAAGTTTCATGAAAATCCGCCAAGTAGCTGCAGAGGAGTAGTCGCTACAAGTGTTTACTATATAATTCTATGTAAACAAAGATGGCCGCTGGCAGCCATATTCAACGTCGAATCAAAACGATTTTTGACAAGGACCAACATCATGTCATGCTGATCATTTTAGAAAAAGTCCCATATCAATATCACTTAGAGTTTTCAAGAAGTAGTCGCTACAAACTTGTATTTTAAAAATCTATTTTTAGCTTTGGTGGCCATCTTTGATCTCTCACCAACATGAATTTTTGCTAGGATCAACTAGACTTCATAGGCAACATTTCTGTAAAGTTTCATGAATATCCATCCAGTAGTTTCAGAGGAGTAGTCGCTACAAATAAAAGTTTACGGACAGACGGACGACGGACGCCGCACCACAGCATAAGCTCTGCTGATCTCTGATCAGTCGAGCTAAAAACAGACACACGGAAACATTATGAGTTGTGCAGTATTAGTTCACTAGATACAAGTCATGACACAAGCCACGATATTTGTAGTACATTGAACACAACGGCGGAAGTATATATAAACATTAAGGAAAATACACACAAACCGAAAGTAACAAAAGGTCAAAAGAAGAAAAAGTCCAAAATTGAAACAAAAATAGGGGAACTCCAGCTAGACATGAGCAAAATAGATAAAACTAAAATACAAATACCAGTTGAAAGCACAAAAACAAAGACTAAAGATGACGTCTTCAATACTGATGAAAGAATAGACAGAAATCTCCAGGAAATCAATAAGAAGTGAATAACGTCCTATCAAAAGACGACACGTCCTTTTTAAAAAGCATCATCAAAGAAACGATTTTAGAACTAAAAGAAAGCCTACTTGCCACAGTAGTCAAGATAATAGAAATTGTGGAGGGTGAATTGCACAACAAGATTCTTGAAAATACAGAGTTGAAAAAAGAGGTGGAGAAATTGAAAGTAAATTTACAAGAAAAAGAAAATGAACATGAAAATAACAAAGCAAATATAGAAAGTGAGCAAAAAAGGGTAGATGAAATTATAAACGAGCATGAACAGTATAGTAGAAAGAACAATATCAGAATAACAATGCTACCAGACGACGAGCAAAATGAACAGTCAATGCAAACCACAAGGAGAGTACTAAACATGCTTAACTGAAAACTTAATATGAATCTGACCGCTTTCAAACAGGCCGAAATCGCAGAGTAATTGTTAAGTTTGTCCACAGAGAAGTCAAACAGAGCGTAATGGCAAACGAGGTTCTAGCATCAACAAGGAAGAAACTTAAGGATGAGGTAGACCAGTCTTGGTTCGCGAACGGAAAAATATTTCTTAAATGGAGGTCTACAGATAAAATAGAAGGAATAGAGTTCAAAGACTTCCACCCTTGGCTCGATTTCCCATGGCCATAACTATTTATTGCACAGTCCCTTTAAAATCAGTGTATATATTTATTAAAACACCCGTGCGGTATACACTAGATTGTGTTTTCCCTCAACACCCGCGATAAGAAATTGATCTTTTGATGCAAACTATACAATCCTTTCTTTTAAGTACCACGCGAACTCGTGATTAATGGGAGAAAACAAAATGACATACAAAAACAGTAGTACCTTACATAAAGCAGTCCCGAACTCGTAATTAGAAGGAGCTTATAAATTGACACACAAAACAGTACTTTACAGACCAAGTGAAGACTCCAGACCAATCCAAAACGAGAAAAGTCGTCTGTATTAACCATAAACCTGTATTATTTAATTATTGCTCGTTACAGAATTATTTTTTTTTGGTAAATCGTGTACATGCACAAAGGTTTATTTGTTTTTATGGTTGTTTATGTTTTTGAGAAATATTTCTTTATTTCTCATGACTATTACATGCAGGTTTGATGATTATCTTGTGTTGTATTTTTTGTTTTTATAATCACATAACCTACACTATACGTGCGTCAGTGCGTGCGTATGCACGGGCAAGCGGTAGGGAGTGGGCAATCACATAGGGGCATGCTTTTGTTTGTTCAGTAAGACAGAATATGGATCACACATATGGCTATATGTATAAACAAGTTCTGAGAAGATGAATTTATGTGTTACTATTTTATTTTAAAGTACCAAAGCAAATACAGATTAAAAAAGCAATTCAATTATTCAGACAGTCGTTGTGTGTGTGGTGTGTGTGTGTGTGTGTGCGTGCGTGCGTGCGCATGTGTGTGTTTCTTCCTCGTCGTGTTTTTCACATTATCTGTAATAACCAATGAAAACTTAATTTTAATAATGTGTTATGCAGTTCCGGTATTCCGAAATTAAAATGTTGGCTGCTTACTTATTAAACAATAAATATCAATATTATTATATTTAATACTAGCAAAGGAAACATTTAGTGTTTTAAGTAAGTAAACATGCCTTTATTAAACCGTGTTATTTGTTGAATAATACCACTTGTTTTTGTAAAAAAATCAACATAATAATCTCTAGTACTGTAATCTTCAACACATAACATACTAAAATAAACCCCACTCTTATCTTATTTCTTTTCGCTTTTCGGTAAGATAGAGAACATGGAGTTGCAAGTGTTCATGAGATGTAAATTAACGAATGAAGGTCTGAGTCGGGTTGGTGGTTGGTGTTTGGTGGTTGGCGTTTGTCATCGAAAAATTATTTATATATATTAAAAACCTCACTCTGATCTCACATTTTCGTTTCGGTAAGATACAGAACATGGGGTATTATTCTTTCACACTCGTCATGAACACACTGTGGCAGGTCTTAAATGGTATGTTTTTGCTTGTTCGTTTGTACCAACTTGTATAAAAAACAACATTGCACCGTTTTAAAAACAAACACTACTCATATGCTATTTTGCGTAACTTGTTGATAATTAATGAAGAGAAAACGTATATTATGGTGAAAGAAATGTTATTTGGTAGATTTTAACAGATATTGTTCTAGTTTTGTTCATTTGTTTGAATTATTTATATATATATTATCGAAATGCTTCCGGGTCAACTCGTAACTAAGTCAACTCATACTCATTTTGGTCAACTCGTACTCATGTATTGGTCAACTCGTACTCATTTTGAAAAAACTCGTTCTCATTTATTTTTTGGTTGTTTGTTTATAGTTTTTTATAATGAAATTATAATTTATTATAATGAATGATGTTGTAATATTTAGTTGTACTATTTTTTAAAACATTTGTTTATGATTTTGATTACGATCCCTATATTGTGTATAGCTTTCATGTGTCTGATAAATACATGTACTATGTTCAACGCACCTACCTAGTTTAAATTAATTTGATACGCTGGGATGTATACAATTAAAAGAATATGAATTGGAAATTGTAACTGTAATTACATATAAACACTAATGTACGTTATACATCGATGGTCAAGAATTATAATGTCGTAAGTGAAAAGTCATAGTTTTCCGCAAAGTGAATTAAACTGACTGACATTATAAATTGTGTTAATACTATGAATAATCATATTGTGACAAAAGCTGTAGTTTGCTCGCTTTTAAAATATAGTATTTCTTATTACAAAATTTCAATTTTTACTTTGTAATCAGAGAAATTGCACTTACGACCTTATGTTATTAAGTAATCAGAATGGAATATTTTCATCAAAAATGTTGTATCTGGCAGTTACGACCTTTTGAAATGTTATAAAAGTGATTATTAGACCACTGTAAGTGTCTTTTATTTTACCAGTAATGGATAATGTGACATCCAACGATGTGCAAGAGATATGTTTTATACTTTAATTTTAACAAAATAACATTTAATAACAGAGAACTTTAATGCATATTAACTAATGAACAGAAAATTATGAACAAACATTAACTGGTGAATGACGTTTGGTTCTGGAAGTCTTGTGGACATGCTGCTGTGCGGCGATCCTTTATAAAACGAGTGATATACGCTCGGAATCACCTTTGCGTCGCACAAACGGACAAGGTCTTTGTATTTTGCAGAAGCTATTGGTATTTCTGAATTGTAAGCTCGCTTAAGGTTAAAGCCTTTAACAGGTTTCATTGCCCTTCCTCTAAGATTGCCTCTAGCTATTTCGAAGCATTTAAACTCTGATTTGTAATGATAGCAAAAGCAAATTTTGTTTGTTCGGCTCCTCTTTTAAGTATTTGAAACTCCGTATTTTCATCCATTGAACTTTCTCTCCATCTATGCTGGTTGTTCTATTGGAAATAGTGTTCGATGCGATTTTTTTGAAATCTACAATTTCCGAATTTGACACTTCAATGACATTATCAATCTCTCCCAGAGGCATTACTACATGCAAGGAACGACAACTCTGGGTAGAGATTGTGACATTATACCTGGGATTTGAAACCTTGCTGTTTCGTACTGCACTTATCCAATCCGATGGTGCAAACATTTCGCATTTCTTTGTGTGCTTTTCAATTGTAGCATGGACAGAGTCTCCTTCCATCTGCGAATGTCCTCGTTCAAAATAATTATGAGTAATTCTCTTGATGGGAAAGTCCTGTACCGAGTACAGATACATGCTAGAGAATGGCAGATTTCTTTGTTGGCCCGTGCAGCTATCTGAATAATATATCAAATGATCGACTTCCCCCAGACGTTCGTTGTATTTTAACAGACATGATGCTATTTCATTACTGCCTCTCTTTGCGACACGTTCATACCACATGTAACAATCTGCTTGTCTTGAAATTGTGTCAAACACTGTGAAGTTGTAGGTTGCAACTTTTCTACTATAAATTAATACGCTTCACCAATTTCCGTTTTTGGTGATATTAACACCTTTTGTAGGTCAAAGTTAATCAGGCGAATATTTTTATCTTTACATGCTATTTTTTTATCTTCATTTTTCATGTTTCTAACTTCTTCTTTTCTCTGTTGATGTGCAATGTATTCTTCTCTTTTTCCAAGTTGTTCTTCTTCATCCAGCATTTTGTAAATTTCACAGAAGGAACACAAGTCTTTTTTGGGTTTGTGAAATTCCATTTTGTATTCCGTGTTAAAAATATTTTCATATAGCCAGTATTTTTGAGCACTTCTCCCACTCTGCTTACACTTATAATGTTATCATAACAAATAATGATATAGTGCATTTGTAAAATTAATTAGTTGTGAATATTGTATATTTTGACTGTCAGTCATATGTGTTGTAAAAAAAATGTATATCCTCATTGGCTATTTGCCTAATGGAATTTTGATAATAAACTTGTTCAAACTTTTCACAGTATAAATTATAATTTTTTCTAACTGTCAATTGTTTGTTAAGATACTTCTTTTGGCTATCCTTTCGGCAGTAATGTGAGTCAGCGGCTGGAAATTCTTCAATATCACATCATGGATACATAACTTAGATGTTTGAATAAAATATGTATTTGTATAAACCAATCATTAACTGCTGATCTAATCGTTAGTTGATTGAATTAGCAAACGTGCTAATCCCGTATTAGCACGTTTGCTAATTCAATCAACTAATGATTAACAAGCTTTATATGTTTTCACAGTAAGTGTGAGCGGCGACACTTCTTTAATTAGTGCGATTTGTTAACACGTGCTTTTTATCGACATCACACCATACATTTAATTACAGCAGCGGTGATTCTTTCATCAATTTAGATCAAGGCATAACATTTACATGTTTATTGCCTAAACAAGGCGGAATACAATACACAATATATCAGAGAAGAGTACAAACAAACATACATACTTCATTTAGAGAATGAATATATATATTTCAGTGGAACAGTTATAATTATTACGTTCTATCAAAGGCATTTTATCACATGTTATTACCATTATCAAGATTGTGTTTGAAAAGCATCTATATTTAAGGACTCTAGAACAATGCATAGAAACTCTGACTGCCGTTACATCCATTAACCATTCATTTATCCGACTAATAAAGTTGTTTACCCGTTTACCCATTAAATACAATTTATAATTTGCTTCAGGGCTTTATAATTATATATTTAATTATCAGCCCAGTTTGCTTCAACGGACCTCACGCACTATACAATTTGAGATCACGAGGAATTAGTGACAAATACACGTGATTCTGTTACACTTACCTGAGTTACATAACAAAAGGATATTACCATTTATGTTATCAATATTATTGTGAGCAAGCATCGTAGACATTATTCAGTGAACAATCCGCATAGTCAACATGGTCAACATACGAACATATACGGTGATAAAATCTGTACACGGAAAACCCAAAAATGTACAATGTTCTAACCCGTGGCCGATAATGTTTTCCTATTTGTTAGAAAGGAAACAGTGTATATATTGTATATATTGTAAATTTAGTTTTCAATATTAATATGTAGCACATCTTGTTGTTGTTTTCTTTATAATCACCACAAATTAAATCATGAAATCCATGAATTACTCCCATATACAAATGAATGTAAACATCATACTCATATATTTTGTCATTCTATACTTAAAAATATGTATTATTTTATGATTTATGCATATAATACATAAAAAATACAAATTTAATTACCTAAACATAAGAAATAAATAGTGAGTACGAGATGAGTACGAGTTGACCAATTGAAAAACTGAAATGAGTACGAGTTGACCAAAATGAGTACGAGTTGACTTAAGTACGAGTTGACCTGTTACCATTTAAATTGCCTTCATTACTCCATACTTCCTTTCGAAATGTTACTTTATATCACTTATATTACAAGTTAACTATAATTAGTGTAAGAAAGTATGCATAGCATTTTCATATAAAATCACTGGCGCGAGAGTAAGCGAGGGCGTGTGTATTTTGAACGTGAAGCGTGCACATTTGAACGTGAAGCGTGCACAAATATTTAAGTAGCATCCTTTTGTGCCTTTTATAAAATACAATAATATGCAATACATTGATCATGGTAATTCTGCAAAGCTTATTTTAACGAGAAATGTATGATGGCGAAAGTAAAATAGAGTGCCCGATGATTATAAGTATGCGACCCACTGTAATCATTAAATACAGTTTAATATATAAATAATGAGTTGGTGATGTTGGTAACCACATTTTTTATTTGTAGTTACAACCAAAACACACAATAGTTTTTGATAATTGTCATAACTGCATGTGCACGCGCGTTCGTGCATTGCATGCGCGTATCTGTAGGAGAATGAAACTATGAAGTATTGCAATTGTTCAATGTTTTTGGGGAGAGTAAATATTTACATATAGTTCGTTTTGGTATTGTAGAGTCGATCAAAATATATACGTAAGTGCCTATTTTTTAGAATATAATTTGTTCTATATATAGTTTTTCATAAACGTAATGCACTAGTAATTATTGTAAATTCGATGCTCTCGTAAAAGACACACAGCCAATGTGTTTTGAATAGGAATGTATTGTTTGTAAAGGCTACTTAATCGAACACATAGGATGACTTTTGATGTATGTAAACTGAGTGCCACTAGATATGCTTCAAATGTGTGTGTCATGTTGTTATAATTAGATGCAGAATTTATTTGTTAAACAATGAACTAGTTATGTGACAACCTCATTGTGATTTTGTAGTTGTTGTATTTTTTTTATTTGATTCTAAACCACTTTGGCGTTTATTTTGTAATTTGTTCTAAATTGTTTTGTATGGTGTCTTTCTTCCTTAATTTTGTTTCATGGTTGTTGTTGTTGATTTTTTTTTCTTTTCAGACAAAAAAAAGGGACTTTGTAGCGATGTGTGTGTTCTATTCTTGTTGCTGTATTTTATCTTATTTTTGTACTTAAGATTGAATCCGAAAGTATTGTTTTGAACGTGTGCTATGTATTGATATGCAAATATAATACAATATTACAAACTTACCAAAATCGTACACCAATACGAGAATACTGAAATGTACACTGTCACCCTTGGTCTCTCCTTCTTATCAGTTTTTGCGCACAATATGACCTATTTATGTGTCGACGTGCCGTAAAACACCATTCATTCATTCTCATATCTTACTCTGGCTTCTCTTTTCAACGATATACTACTTAGGCGTTAACATTTTACTGTACTGTCCAATGGTAATATACTGTATTGATATTCAAACAACCCATAATTGTCATAGGATAAATGTTATGACTAATAAATGAAAATATGTACCTTTAATGTTAAGGGATTTGGCATTTATCGCAAGCGACGACACATTTTTAAAACTAAATAATTACTCAAATTTTTTTTTTGGACAAGAAATCCATTGCGAAGAAAATATATTTAGAGCATGGAAAACAGAATGGGTCATGACGCATTTTTTAGTGGAAATAGTAGAAATAGTATGGGCGTGGGCATCTTTGTTAACTCGAATTTTTCATACAAAATATTGGAACATAAAACATTATAGATGGTAGGATGCAATCATTAAAGATCAGCATCGATGAACAAGAATTTCTAATGTTGAATGTGTATGGTCCGAACATCACATCTGATAATATGAAGTTTCTGTCAAGTATTGAAGAGTTTATCACTTTAAATGATAGTGATACTTTAATTATAGGTAGGGATTTTAATACTGTGACTGATGTCAGTTTAGACAAGAAAAATGTTAATGATAACAACAACAAACAATGTCGAGAAAAGATTAATACTATAATAAGAAATAACGATATAAACGATATTTGGAGAATTTTTAACCCCACTACTAGACATTATACGTGGCACTCAAACCATAAATCCCCAATAGTTTGCAGAATAGATTATATTTTAGTGTCTTCAAATATTATTAATTCTATCTCGGCTTGTAAAATATCTACAGGGCTACGTTCAGATCATTCTCTTGTATATTTTAATTTAAATACGGACAATACAACACGCGGACCTGGGTATTTTAAATTGAACAATAGTGTAATTTTATAAAAAAAATACCCAATTAAACAAAGTATACAAGAAATAGTCGATATATATAAAGATTCAAACCCCAATACTCTTTAGGAAATAGTTAAAAGCACAGAGACAATTCTATTTACATAGCTCAAGAAAATAAAAGTATTAAAAGAAGAAGATAAAATAAAAGATGAAATTGACAAACTAGATTAGAATTATCATCAAACTCTCGTAACGAAAATGCGAATAACACTATTTTAGAAAAAACACTCTTTTAGCAAATATTATAGAAAAAAAGACCAATGGTATCGTTAGAGCAAAAGCAGAATGGGTCGAAGGAGCAGAAAAAAACACAAAATATTTCGCAAATCTAGAAAGAAAAAAATCAGAACGTAAAAAGATTAATAAACAACAATATAGAAATTACGGACTCTAATAGTATCATGACAGAAACAAAACGATATTATGAACAATTATATAGTAAAGTTAATACGAAAAGATCAATTATGGATTTTTTTCCCATCGAAAATGAAACTTCATTAAATCAAGAACAACGCGAACTGTGTGAAGGAAATTTAAGAGAACTAGAATGTTATAATGCCCTACAAGAAATGAAAAACAACAAAAGTCCGGGATCGGATGGAATAACAACAGAGTTTTATAAAATACTTTGGAATGACATTAAACACTATTGTATTAATTAAATTAATTATTCATATAAAAATGGAAATGTAAGAGTTATGCAAAAACAAGGCGTTATCACCTAAAAAAGACAACACTTTAACTTCAATGACAAATTGGAGAGCCTATCAGTTATGGCATGTCAAACGTTGCATTATTAGATGTTTTTATATTTATGTTCAATATCGTTTCATTTATATTGTATATTTTCTTATTTGTATTCTATAATTGTCAATTTGTATTGTATATTTTTCATTTGTATTCTATAATTGTCAATTTGTATTGTATATTTTTCATTTGTATTCTATAATTGTCAATTTGTATTGCATATTTTTCATTTGTATTTTATAATTGTCTATTTGTATTGTATATTTTGCATTTATATTGTAAAAATTATAATTTATATTCTATCTATTACATTTGTGTTCTATAACTTCTACAGGTTTACCACCACCAATTACATGTAAACCTCCGAGGTGTAGTCGAATGTAGTTCCTATAATAAAAAGTAATCCCTCCTTTTTCGATGGAAATGGGCATTATAAGTAGGGGAAAACTGCCCATTTCTATTCGATTTTGTGGTTATATGTATAAGAAGCGTATCAATAGGTTTTACTGGATCACTGATGAACATTTTCGAAATTTCGACTCTATGCTTACACTTTGTGAGCAATGAAAACAGTCGATCAATAAAAACAGCTGTACCCTTGACCTGTTTAGTAAACAAACAAGAACTTTCTTACATGTCTTGTGACCCCACGTTTTCTGGTGATTTTTCAAGTGGAAAAATAGTTTTCTATATGAACATTACACTGCTGCATTATCCATATTTGAGTTGAATTTGCAGCAAATCATTAATATATGACACTTTAACATTGGTGTCTATGGGGAAAATAATTGGTGCTTTCATACCTACATTTGTATTCGATATAACTTGAATCACGGGATTTGTTTATTTACTTTGTAACGAAGAATTTCATTGGACAATGCAAACCGTCATGGCCGCGCCCTGTAAACGGGTGATACTATTCCCCGGTTACTCCCGGTTAAAACCCGGTTGAAAAGGAGTGGCAAATGTGATGAGTGTGTTGATGTTTCAGATGTTTTAATGACATATATGTCTTATATATGTATTCATTTTTCCATAATCACTAAAAAAAATGTTGAAAAAAAAGAAGAAAGTAGTTTAATTAAGTGTTGAATATTGGTGTTTTTTCACAATAATTTGACTGGTTTCGGCAATTCGGAGACAGTTAAAGGATAACAATGCCTTAATAGTTCATTTTGGTAGACCTTAACAATTGGAATTAATTTTTGTGCACTTGTCATATCGAATTTATTAAATACATCATAGACATAAAATACATTTACGTCTGAATACGTCATATTTTTTAATTTAATAGCTATTCACACATTTTATCTAGGTATCTGGTGGGATAACTGAGAAATATTTTAATGGGCAGGTATTAGGAGTTTCTAGGATACATAATGATTGTTATGCTTTCTTCCAAGGACTCCAAGAGTTGCTAACAGTATGTGAAGAGAAAGAAGTCTTTGCCAATTTTAATGACATTGAATACTGTCTAGACGCATTAAGAGGTGCTGTGATAACATTGGCATATATTGAATATCATCCATCGTTTCAAGAAAATTCCACATCAGATTTGTTACAATCAATTCAAAGTATTTTAGAATGTTTTACAGTTTTAAAGAAAACCTGGGATAACATCCATATCCCCTTTATTTCTAGTAGTGTTACAGCTGTTGTAATAGGGCTATCGAGATCAGGACATGTAGGTGTCTACCTACAAATAGCCTATTTATTGAAACATGGTTTCAAGTTAACCCAAATAGCAAAAAAAAAATTGGTGAACGGAACATCTTTATGGAGGAGATTTAAGCATGAAGAATTTAATTTGAACAGATACACAGATATCAGTGATGAAGAGTTAATGACCATCATGAAAACCATACATCAGCATCATCCGCATACTGGAGTTTCCTTGATGATAGGACATTTACGGTCTCATGGCATTATTGTCCAGCAAAGAAGAGTTCGGACCATTTTAAGAACTATTGATCCTGCAAATTCAGCACTAAGGTGGGGTTTAGTTACATTAAGGAGATCTTACAGTGTTCCCAGTCCAAATTCACTATGGCACATCGATGACCATCATAAACTCATAAGATGGAAAATTGTTACTCATGGTGGTATCGATGGGTTTAGTAGACTTGTAGTTTTTCTTAAATGCTCAAATAACAGCTTAGCCGCTACTGTGCTAGATTTATTTCTAGAAGCTGTAGAGAAATTTTCTTTACCATCCAGAGTGAGAGGAAAAAAAGGATCTGAAAATGGTTGCGTTGCAAGGTATATGGAACAACAACGGGGACCAAACCGTGGCAGCTTTATTTCTGGAAGATCAGTCCATAATTGTCGCATCGAGCGATTGTGGCGCGATGTATTTTATTATGTGATTCAAACATTCTACTCTTTGTTTTATTACCTTGAGAGTATAGATGAGTTGAATATTGACAATGACATAGACATCGTTTGCCTTCATTATGTATTTATACCTCGGATTAATGCTGCCCTAACTGAATTCCAAATGGCTTATAATAACTATAACATGCGTACTGAGCACAACTGGAGTCCATATAAGATGTGGATTAATGGAATGACTTGTAGGGATAGGCAAAATTCTGTGACAACTTACATGCATGACATGCATAATGAAATACAACTCTCCAATGTGGATTTAATGACATATGGAATGGATCCTAATATGAAGCTTCAGAAGTTGAATCATCTTTATGAGGAAATACCTGTAGAAACAAATCTCACGCCTTCCTTGTCATCGGACATAGTTGACAGATTAACATTAGTTGACCCACTTGATATCAGTGATGAACTTGGAGTAGACTTATTCAAACAGGCCAAAGAAATTTTATATTATTCTTTGCAAAATAGGTATACAGAGCTTTAAATTAACACTTTACTCGGAGTTAAGGTCTGGAGTCATACTGCGATGTTTAGTGAAAGCCAGTCTGGAGTTATAAGACTATCATACTGCGCTGTTTAGTGAAAGCTGGGGTCTGGAGTTATAAGACTATCATACTGCGATGTTTAGTGAAAGCCAGTCTGGAGTTATAAGACTATCATACTGCGATGTTTAGTGAAAGCTGGGTCTGGAGTTATAAGACTGTATCATACTGCGATGTTTAGTGAAAGCCAGGTCTGGGGTTATAAGACTGTATCATACTGCGATGTTTAGTGAAAGTTGGGTCTGGGATTATAAGACTGTATCATACTGCGATGTTTAGTGAAAGTTGGGTCTGGGGTTATAAGACTGTATCATACTGCGATGTTTAGTGAAAGCCGGGTCTGGGATTATAAGACTGTATCATACTGCGATGTTTAGAGAAAGTTAGGTCTGGAGTTATAAGACTGTATCATACTGCGATGTTTAGTGGAAGCCGGGTCTGGGATTATAAGACTATAATCCTGCGATGTTTAGTGAAAGCCGGGTCTGGGGATATAAGACTGTATCAAACTGCGATGTTTAGTGAAAGCCGGGTCTGGATTTATAAGACTGTATGATACTGCGATGTTTAGTAAAAGCTGGGTCTGGGGTTATAAGACTGTATCATACTGCGATGTTTAGTGAAAGCCGGGTCTGGAGTTATAAGACTGTATCATACTGCGATGTTTAGTGAAAGCCGGGTCTGTGATTATAAGACTGTATCAGTGTAAGAGTTGATTTAAACTAGATGGGTGCTCTCTGGAGCATGTGTGTCGCCTTCTTGGGCCTTGTCAATTAAAAAATAAATTTAAAAAATGTGACCTTCAGTGCGACCTTGACCTTTATATTTTAGTATGGTCATGTAGATGTTTTCATAATGAGTATACATTGAAAGTTTGATGAAGAAATATAAAGAAATATAAAGAAATGAGAAAGTTATAGCCAATGTTAAGTTTTCATGAAGAAAAAAAAAAGTATTTAACTCATATAATGACCTTCAGTGTGACCTTGACCTTTATATTTTAGTATGGTCATGTGGATTTTGTCATGGTGAGTATATATTGAAAGTCTGATGAAGAAATGAGAAAGTATAAGCCAACGTTAAGTTTCCGTGAAGAAAAAATGACAATTTAACCCATATATTGACCTTCAGTGTGACCTTGACCTTTATAGTTTAGCATGGTCATGTGGATATTGTCATGATGAGTATACATTGAAAGTTTGATGAAGAAATATCCAGAAATGAGGAAGTTATAGCCAATGTTAAGTTTTCGTGAAGAAAAAAATAGTATTTAACCCATATAATGACCTTCAGTGTGACCTTGACCTTTATATTTTAGTATGGTCATGTGGATGTTGTCATGATTGTATATTAAAAGTTTGATGAAGAAATATAAAGAAATGAGAAAGAAATAGCCAATGTTAAGTTTTCGTGACGTCTCGCTTTTCTTCAACACAAAAAGTCAATGAAGAAGTTAAGTTAAATCTTTACTCCATAGATATACAATAGGACTAGATGCCCAAACGCAATATGTCGAGCCCCCACACCCCCATATAAGTTAATGAAGAAGTTAAGTTAAATCTTTACTCCATAGATATAGTTATTTGGGAATCCCTCCATGCACGAGGAAGTTACTGTACAGTATAAGAGAACATTTTATGATTTATTTTTTATTGACTTTCAACAGTATGAACTTTACTCCAATAGATTGGAGTAATAGTTTATAACTTTAAATCTAGTATAATAATAATAATAGGAGTAGTACGAGAATTTTTAAAACAAGAGCATCAAGAATTGCAGGGCAATCCATAGTCCCCCACCGGCCCAGACAAACATTTTCCAGGCATTTTCTACGATGGAGGTCAAAGATCGAGGTATTTTGGTTCGCGACACACCGCTATCCCAAGATGTATTCACATACCAAGTTTGGTATCTCTAAGTGTTATAGTATTGAAAATACGGTCCGGACAAGCATTTTCTATGACAGAGGTCACCGGTCAAGGTCACAATGACATTGTTTTGGTACGCGACACATCCGCTATCCCAAGATGTATTGACATACTATGTTTGGTATCTCTAAGTGTTATAGTATTGAAAATACGGTCCGGACAAGCATTTTCTATGACAGAGGTCACAGGTCAAGGTCACAGTGACCTTATTTTGGTATGCGACACTGCTATCCCAAGATGTATAGACATCCTAAGTTTGGTATTCTTAAGTGTTATAGTATTGAAAATACGGTCCGGACAAGCATTTTCTATGACAGAGGTCACAGGTCAAGGTCACAGTGACCTTATTTTGGTATGCGACACTGCTATCCCAAGATGTATAGACATCCTAAGTTTGGTATTCTTAAGTGTTATAGTATTGAAAATACGGTCCGGACAAGCATTTTCTATGACAGAGGTCACAGGTCAAGGTCACAATGACCTTATTTTGGTACGCGACACCGCCATCCCAAGATGTATTCACATACCAAGTTTGGTATCTCTTAAGTGTTATAATATTGAAAATACAGTCCGGACAAGCATTTTCTATGACAGAGGTCACAGTGACCTTATTTTGGTATACGACACACTGCTATCCCAAGATGTATCCACATACCAAGTTTGGTCCTTTAGCAAACATTACTATACACATAAATATGAAACAGGACACTGGGTTTGCGCTTTACTCATTTGATATACCATTTGATATACTCAAATGCCAAATTAAAAAAGTTGCCTTTATATAAGGCTCGAACCCTGAACCTGTGGTTCAGTAGACACATAATAGACGACGCTCTAACTGACTGACTTTATATCCAAAATTTATCATTTCGATTTTGGGTACCATTGTAAATTGATTTATATCCAAAATTAAAAAATGCTTACTTAATCCAGCTCTTTGTCAAAACATCTCCCACCAGGATTTGAACCTGGGTCTTCCACCCAAAGGGTAGACGTGTTTACCGATTACACCAGAATAGTGTTATATGTTCGTACTGAGAGCATGGACTTGCAGTATAAAACAGAACTGCCATATTTTCCACAAAAACCCATTATACCACATTTGTCAAGTCGTTTTTCATTGACAAGGCAAAATATTATTTGACAAAAAAAAAATGGGGTAACAATAAGATCTTTATTTTCAAAACCACTTATTGTATTGAGGTCTATGTCAGATGAAGTGAAAATATAAAAGTTTTCTCACTTTGAGATGAAATAAAATATGTTATTCACGACAAAACAGCAAAATTTTCTTTTTATTTTATGATTTTACAAACAATTGATTAAGCAATTTTAGTAACTAAACACATTTTACACACGCACCTCTTTCCTAGCCAGGATGACGTAACGAAACGTTACATGGCGTCACCTTTTTTTGGAAACCATTAAATGATTATCACAAACAGAAAGAAAAGTAATTAAATAAACAGTGGATTTAACAGTATAACAGTAGGAATATCTTGTGATCCGTGTCACAGGATGACCTTAGTGGTTGGGCTAACTCAGGACAGAATCAATGACGGTGAATGCATTTACATAAGTTTAATGCAACTTTTTAAAATATGTTTAATATATATACAATTATCTAAAAAAAACAAGCGAATACACAAATGAACTATGAAAATAATGTTCTCCATGAACGTTTAAGACGTTTCTTAGTATTGTTATAAATACTGAATGTCTAAGACCCTAAAGTGTTGTTAAAGCTATAACAATGTTGAATCTAGCGCGATAACTGTGATGCGCGAGAGCTCATGAAGATGATGATGCGCGAATTCAATGGAATGATTGTCATCAAATGCCTTCTGTAAGGGTTGATGACGCGATGCAATGATAGTTAATCTCCACTGAGATTGTGAATGATATTCCTCCAGTGAGGACTGGTAACGGGCCCACCTTGTGTCCCGGGGGTTGTCGTTAGTAAAACCTGGCTGCGCAGGTACGGGGACCGTCTCCACCGCTTGTAACGTTATTCGTGGAAGCTTAGCTCCACTCCTGGATATCCAAACCTAGATGGCTTACTCCAACCCTGGATGGCTTATATCCTGGATGGCTTATATCCTGGATGGCTTATATCCAACCCTGGATGGCTTATATCCTGGATGGCTTATATCCAACCCTGGATGGCTTATATCCTGGATGGCTTATATCCTGGATGGCTTATTTCCAACCCTGGATGGCTCTTAGGCTGTAATTATACATACGTTTTTAGCTCGTCGGTTTACAAACATAACTATCTTGCATAATTATCATTACCCAAACAAATCATTATTCGATCAATATATGTAAGCTGTACTAATGATGAGTAGCAATGTATACATATTCTACAACGCCATGTATACGCTATGTACGTCGCTGTTAATCAATGCCCCTAATACATGTAATATAAACATGATCAATATTACTCATATATTACACTCACTGAGTTATGTTTGCACGCAATGTTAACAATCGTGTATTACAATCACTGAGTTATACGCCAACGTCTAACTAATGCACCTATTATCCACTGTTATCAAATTAATATTGTTTTACAATTAATGATCAATTACAATAATTACATCTAATAAAGTAACTTCAAAATCATATGCTAGTCTAAAGTTATGTTTGAGAAACATCAATGCTAACCGGATGTCGTAACCGCCAAACAAGATGGCGCCGCCCACCTGAATACAAATATACGATAAAAGTTTTGATAAAACTACTAACCACATGTTGCCTGTGAAATTTGCCGTCCAATCTCTGTTCCAACAAGTACTATCGATGATCCCGGCGGGAAAGCTAGAGAGACAATGGGTTTTTATAGCAAACGTTACGCCCAAATCATTATTTGCCCCGTTCAGTCCGTGACAAACGTGGCTAAATCTACAGTATTGAATCTACACGACAGGCCCCTTATACAATTTTGCCGTTTAAGGAAAATATACCTATACGTTTACATGCATTAGCACAAAAACTAAACTTATGACACGGCCTCTCTGGCGGCCACTTAAAATGTGCACGCTTTTACGTGTTACAATGAATAGATCATGAATATGGTGAAATTGTTTCAACTCGAACAATAGATTTTGGGTGTAACCGATACAAGAGCTATATACGACCAGTACGCTCTACCCGTGACATTTTGTGACAACATCTCCCCACTTTAAAGAAAGTGCTACACTTTTAAAATTCAACAAAATGATAATTAATATTTACACGTTAAGAAACTATTAATTCTTCTGAGCAAGCGAGCGACAAAACGTACAAGCTGATCGCTCAATCGCTTGAGTATGTTAAGCTATTACCACTGCAGTTATAACCTACACTATAACATGTAATTACAATTTCACCACTATTCTACAAGTGTACACTACCCTGTCGTAACATATAACTACTATTGTACAATACACTGCAATACACTATTGTATTAAACCGGGTCATTTATGTGCGGCCGACTAAAATATTCTGCCCCAATATTGTCCTTTCCACGGGTCTATTACACCGACTTTACGGTTACTAATAACACTACTTCCCGTCACTACAAGAACTCCAACTTTACACATCGCATCCATCGCATTACCAGTATACTGTTTGCGGAAATGGAAGTAGGGTCTCTCGTTTCCCTAATCGGCTTTGCTAAAGTGTGCTTAAAGCTACACTGCACTACATCTGTTGGTCTCGACTTATCGGACCGAACAGTACTACACTCAGAGTCTAAACGACTTACCTCTCGTTTCTCTGCTACACTAAGCCTGCCCGATATGTCGTACATCGGCTGCTGTTTCCTTTACCTACACTAGTGGGGAATAAGTACATGGGACAAGTGTCCTCACTACTGGCTTCCTCACTATCCTCAATAACTGCAACATTAACTACGGTTAACACCCTTTGTTGCCCATTATCGGTTCTACTGATATACTCTTTCAGGCATATTCGCATGAAAGGTCTTTAACTTTCCGGTTATCTCGATACGGTAATCCATAGTGTTACTATCCCTCTAACGGGTAAAACGGACCTTTCCATGGGAATAACAACTTGTTATTGTCCGGTCGGGAGTATCAGTAACACCTGGTCATCTCTATCTTAAACTTCCTAGCTCTAGCTTTTCTGGGTCATAGTACCGTTTATTACTTGGTACTTGCCTTAACTAACTGACTTTGAGCTATCTTACAAGTCTCCTCTAGTTTCTCCTTCAGATCTAAAACATACTGATATGTAGTCTTAACCTCATCACTATCTACTTCACCTGCCCACATCTCTCTAAGAATCCTCATGGGACCTCTAACTGACCTACCGTACAATAACTCAAACGGAGAAAATCCTAAACTCTCTTGTGGAACCTCTATTAATGCAAACAATAAAGCATTGAGATACTTGTCCCAATCTTTGGGTCTCTCGGTACACATACGCCGTAACATTTGCTTTAACGTCCCGTTAAATCGTTCGACTAACCCGTTACACATAGGGTGATATGGTGTTGTCATGATTTGACGCAAAGACAATAACCTGCTTACTTCAGCCATAAGTTCTGACGTAAACTGTGACCCACAATCAGTCAGCATTTCCTCTGGTACACCTAGCCTACTGAACATATCAACTAATGCCTCAGCTACTCTCTCAGTTTCAATTGAGGGCAATGCTACTGCCTCCGGATACCTAGTTGCATAGTCTACCATGGTTAAAATGTACCTATTTTTCCTATCCGA
>JAWPHD010009785.1:5000-100268 GCA_037043455.1 Cyrtodaria siliqua | reverse complement strand
GTATTAAGTACTATCAAGGTCAGAAACTATTTGTTGGAGTTGAAAATAATATTTCTAATAGGCTTTTTCTTCTTATAACAAATTACAGGACTTTCAGAATTTTGAAATATTTTGGGATAGAATCAACTACATGAGTATCTCGAAAAAATACTAGGCACGTCAATGAAATCAATACCTTTGTTAAATATAGTAGTTTTAGAAAATGCCTGACGTGATCAGACTCCTTGTCAATATGGGGTCGAGAACATGTTGTGTATAACTTTGAACAATGGAAGCAGTGTTGTACAAGGGATCTGTACGTCGATCAACTTTAGTGATGAAATGGACAAAGAGGTAAGCCGCGAAAGCATAGAGTGCTTTCCAGACTGTTTAAAAATGGTATGTAAATCAGCGACAGAAATAATTACACGCGATTTACGTTTGATGTTACCATTACGCCTAAGACCATGATACCTAGCTTTACGCTTTCGGATAGAAAATATAGAGAAAATGTCAATATTAGAATCTTTAGAAATATTTCCTTCTTGATAAATATTGTCATTAAGGCCGAGTGGATAAGGTGTCTGTAAGTTTTTCATCCACTTAAGTTCTGCAATATGTCTAGCTTTTATTTTAAAGCTTTTAGTAGCATCATCATCAAAAAATATATATTCAACCGGTTAAACAGTTACGTTATTAAAATTATGACCTGACTGACGAAAGTGTTGGTACAAGTAACTTTTTAGGATTACTTGCATTATATTTGTGTTCACGAAATCGAACTTTTAAGGATCGACCTGTTTGTCCAACATATTGTATACCGCAACTTGGTGCATTTCAAGTCAGAACATAAATTACGTGAGAAGTAGGTCAATCAACATTAGAAGCTAGACATACATTAAACAATCTACCATTAACAGCTGATTTAATGGTGGACTTGCAAGATAAATAATTGCAATAACTGCACCTCTTAGTATTGCACTTATTAATACAGGGAAACACCCTGCGCTTTGAATGAACTAAATGATTTCTGAAAGGAGACTTTATATGGTATTTCCTCAAAACAGGTGATTGTAGAGGAGTTACGGAAACTTTTGAGCCATTATTAAAAATCCTAGTAATATTATTAGAAGGAACATGAAACGAGGTTGCCGAATGAAGATTTAAAGGTGTAAGGCGTACATATGGTTTAATTCTAAGAAATGAAAAGGAATTTTGTGGAATTTGTATTGATGACGCAGAGTGTAACCGAAGAGGTGAAAGATTTATTTTTAAAGTTTTAACTGATAGACTCATAATTGTTAATTTGGAGAGTAATACCATTCTGCGAAAAGCGAAATAAGGGCCAATTAGTAATTATTGGAGATACGAAATAGAATCGTATCAAAGATCCATAAGAAATAATATTAGTGTTAAACCTATGGTAGAATAACGAAGACAAATAACACATCTAAATTTTATTTAATTATATATGCAAGCAGTTTTAAAGTGAAATTGATACTGGACTAATAAACTAATACTTATGTTCGACAAAATCTTCAAGATTGCCATACGTCCCTTTAAAGTGTCCTATTATTTGTAATTTAACTGGGGCGGTCTTTAATAATATCGCTGTAAACTGTCAACATCACAGAGAAACTTTCATGTTGTATCATCGTGTATCCATTGTTTTATGTGATAGAATTTCACAATATCTCAATAAAAAAACAAAAAAGTAAAGTATCCCAATGAGCTGGGACAATTATACTTATAGTTAGGCAAAAAAATAATTGTGTTTTTGTAACCTGACCAGACTCCCTTATCACTCCTCTTTTTTTTTTTAAAGTAGCTATCCCGCCAAATAACTACAAAATTACACTAGAAAACCGTTTATCGAAACTCTATCCAGGTGTTCAGGTCATATAACAATGTATATGTGCCGATTAAAAGTATAGGTTTATTAATAGGTTCTTAGAATACCCGTGATTGAATATCCGTAAAATGATGGTAACTCTTAATTCGACACTCCAGTTTTGGGGTTTGGTCCAACTGGTTAAAGCTGTTTATACTATGTATGTAGATTTTGGATTCTCAAAATATGTAAGTTATATATATACTTTGTCATCAGTAGGTTTAGAAACAGTGTACATAATGTTTATCAAATCTGACTTGTTGGCGGGATGGCTACTTTAATGAGAATAATAAAAAAATCTGTACAAATCGGGTTCTGCCACTCAAATAAATCTATTGTTTCTCAAGCTTATTAAAATCTTCATTTATAAAAACAACGTTAAAGAACCAAAGAAATGTATTCCCGAATTTCCCTCTATGGGGCGGCTCGAAATTTTAACATTTGCTAGTAAGATAGATCGAGTAGCTTAGGTACATTTTTTAAATTCCACTCTCTGGGGTGGCTCGAAAGATTGCCATATCATAACATTAGCTTAATTAACCTATATCACAGGGTTCAAATATATTAAAGTTTATAGCTTTAGCTTACCCAGGGCTAGGCTCAGTCTCAGAGCTGGAACTTGGAGATGCCACTTGACAGAAGGTGGCAACATCTGCAAAGATCCCTGAAAGAAAAATCAATTGTTGTTTTTATACATGTACAGTAGATGTGTTAATCCTTTACAGTACTGCTGTAGCTATATGCAAACTTTGGTGGGGGTGTGGGGGGGTGAGGGGGGAGGGGGGCCCTGGGGTGTGGTGGGTGAAGGGGAGGTGGCAACGGTGCATTTCTGCTCTGCGGTCATAGAGGGGGTTTGGGGACAAGGCCATTTATTTTTTGGGAACAATGGAACATTGTCCGTTATCGGTAGTATTTTTGGGGAACAAGGCCAAGGGAACATAATAATAAAAATAAACGGATTTTTTTTTTGGAGAACAAAGCAAACTATTTTTGGGGAACAATTTTCAGTGAACATAGACCCTACTGGCAGGGTCTCACCATAGAAATAATACATCAGTGCTATATTATTATTAAATTTTAACGGAGACAGTACCGAGTAATGTACATACCTTTCATCCTTTGTTTTGTTTATGTCTGTCGGTGTCCCTAATCGAGGCGAACGCGACATGACTTGACATGACCTTGACTCGGGCTTGAGTAGCTCAAGTTGACAGTATTTTTAGTAGCTGTACATGTTCTACAAGTACTTGTTACATCATTCAACCATAACAATAGTTAACACATGAATAGGTCTGTATTTTTGCTCATTAAATCCTGGAATTGTGAAGTTTTCACTTGCAATTATCCGTTCATTCAACCGTAAATCAACACAACAAATTACAACCGACTAGGCCTACGTACTGTACAGTATAATAAGCGCCTAGAGCTGCTGATTTTTACCGTAAATATGCTAAAGGAAAGGCAGAAAAAGTGTTTAAAGGTTGACTTACCGGCATTTTATCCGGGGCAGGAAATAACTATGTCCGGAGTAGAAAATATTCATCTTTTACATTTCTGTTATTGATTTTCAGTTTTGCTTATTTAGCTTGTAGCTGCCATTTTGAATAATTGTTTTTTGAGTGACAAAAAAGGGTGACCATCTTTCAAAACGGTCTCAAAAAATGGGTAGTCATGAATTTTGCCGAAATATTCAGGAAATGTAGTAGAGGTACTGATCTATAATTCCTGTTAGTTTAAGCCAAATTGGTGACTACACATTTTTTGTGACCGTTTTGAGAAATCGGCAATTTTGCAGTTTCAAAAAACTCAAAATTTCCGATCTTCACATTTGAACAGCGATTTAGGCTATGCAAAATATGCCAGTAGTAGTCAAAACGAATGCTATGGGGATGTTTAACGTATAAACTTACTTTATTCATTGTCTGTGTTGTTTTTGCATTCAAAATTGGCTTAAGCTAACGTTTTTTAAAAGACAACTGCAATTTCCGCGTAACTGCACGTGAGTGCAAATTGGGACTACTTCGTGTTAAAACACTTGAAATTCAAAAGTGAGTTATGCGGTGTGTGCGCGTGAACTGTGTGCGCGTGAACAGTTTTAGCTGCTGCTGCACTGTGGTGTTCATTGGTCTGACCTACTTGTTTTGTTTGTATGACGTAACGTCGTCTTGACGTTCTCGCGCATAGTGGCGTAAAACTTGCTTGAATCATTGGAAAAACCTCTGTTCTATTTTTAGTAAGATAGTGATACTAATTCAATTTTTAGTAGCATAGTGATAACCTGTAGTGTGATACAGGTTGTTGTATTCCATTGTAAGAAAATGAAGGTACTATGTACATATTATTGATAGGTATATAATAAATATTTATAACGTATGTGTTTTTATCGTGTTACTCCTATGATAAGGGTGAGTGTTAAAAAGAGAGCGTTCTTAACCTCGCCCCTATCGTCTATATGCGATTCTTGAAAGCCGTTTTGAATTTTGAATTTTCATTTTAACGTTCGGTAAACTTAAAGTCATTTCTAACATGAGAAAGTGTCGATTCTTACGTATAGCCGGAGGTATAAAGTACTGGTTTTATCCAGGAAAATGTGGATGGTTTATCTCTACTACAAAACAAATCGACTGTCATAGATGGTCTAACATAACGTAAAACAAATTCGCAAGTAAAGTGGATAGAAGGTGGCTATGGAAACACTTTAAACTGCTGTATTAGTATTTGGTCAAGCGTGTTGATTTTTTTATTATATTTTACCGTTAGTCACATTTGTAATGCGCAGGTTAAAACGTGAACCTACTCACTACTTTCCGACGTTATATCTTGTATTAGTGTCCGTACAAATACAGTACATTGAATCAGATGCTTAAAGGGCGTATTTACCAAGATTAAGATGATTATCAAACAACTAGTAAGATCAGTTATGAAAGACAGTGACCAGATCTACCTAGATATGTATGCGTCCATTACCGAATGGTGAGAGAGCATATAGCGTTAGCCATGTCCGTCCATCCGTCCCGAAAATTGTATGTTTATCTCCTCCAAAACAAGGTTTTGTTTGCGCGTAGAAGTAAAAGATATATGAAAACTATGTTCGATGTTTAAAATAGACAAATTAAATAATTAATTAAGGAGGGAATTAAAATAAACGCCCTTTAAATGCAGTATATGCTTATTAACAAATAAACTGAAACAGTTACGAAGCACTCGGAAGCGTTACAACTTAGAAAAGTACGCTAACAAATAAACTGAATAAAATTAAACTGTACACACTATGCCGAATAAATATTTGTGTACGAATTACGCTGTATCCCCTACACGCTGCGTTGAAGTGGAAGTGTGCAGATCCAAATGGTTTATTTATAGCACAGGTATTGTTTATGTAAACAAAAGAGTTAAAACGTCAGCGTGCCTTTTTAACGAAGCGTATGTTTCTAATCAGTTGTTTTTATTAACGGTTGGATACATCGGGGTATTTAATGCAAATTTAACGGTAATAGTATACACAAATACTTGACACAAAGTCCCTATCATCTCCGTTAAGCATATTCTGACTTTAACTGTTTCCTACAGCTTACGGATAACTATTCGAAATAAGGAAGACATGAAATTGACCAATTTGTTTTATTGATCAAATTGTATAGTGTACATATTAAAAGCATAAAGAGGTATATATAAGGTATACAATTTGTCTTTAATACAGTCATGAATGTTGTAAAGTTTTGAAAATATTATACGTTACTTATATTCACATTCAAAAACAGTGATATTTTTATTATATCCATATGTTGATAATAACAGTCCAACGTGTTCAAAATAGAATCGAGGCAGGCCCACCTCTGATGCATTGTCAAATTACACACGTGCTGAGTTGGCAATTCGCAGGAATTGTCACTGCGAATTGCCATTAAACTGGATCTATGTTGTTATTGCCATCTTCTACTTACACAACGTGTATGGAATACTGAGTTCTTCTTTGATTTGATTGGTCAGCTGCTGTTTGAATTACTGAAAAGTAGCGTATCAGAATACAACAGGATACCAGCAGGTTACAATGTTTTGCCATTGCGCGGTTGCGCTCGCATGCATATTAATTACACGTCGACTGTAAATATCTGATTTAGTGGCTATAAAGCATAACACGTCTTGTAATATAAAAAATATATAAACTTTTCAATATAACAGAAAACAAAGATAGTAATACAAATAAAGTAAACAATACAACAAAAGGAGTATGAAAGAAAAAACAAAATTTCCAAATCGCCGAACACGATCAATATAAAAAGATATTGTCCCGGGTTAAGCAGAACCCAATATTTAAAATATAAAAAGTACGACATTTTGAACCATCCCGAAGATGTTATGCATATGACGGTAAACATGGGACCTTCAATGTGGTGTTTTCATACCATTCCATGGCCAGAGGCATATGGTCCCATTTTCTTACAAAAATGCTTTGCCCTACTAGAGAAAACAATGAGCGAAATAAACAAAAATAAAATGTAGTTGGTAGCAGAGGTTAATAAGCCTTCATATCACATGTATCATTCAAAAGACTAAATTATAAAGCAGACAACATATCCTAAGGGTGATTAAACAATACTCAGAGCCTTTAAGGTCTGGAGTAGTAGAACCAACTATTCGAAATTAAAGTAAGAAAACAAGGTATTTGTGAGTGTACCACCAATATCTGTATAGCACCTATGTACTGGTCATGCAATATATACGAATTGTATGAAAAGTATAACAAAATACAAAAGTAATATGAACTATATGTATATGTAAATTAACATTTAACAACGAAAGTAAACCTATATATACTTAACAAAATTCCTAAGTACCAAGTTGTATAATTATTATAAGTTACGTCTAAGAAAACACATCGACTTGAAAGCTTTAAAATGTTTTCATGCGATCAGAGCAGACTCATTATTTTGCAATTCAACCATATCTCCAATCAAGCCTGACTTAAAGTGAAAAATAATGAGAATATTATTGACATATTCTTTGGTGAGTACTTAGTAATTTTGACTAGTATGTACACGGTGTATTTATCAAAGATTTGACCTGGCATACAGCTAGCTGCAACGTCAGTGTTCTGTGACACCAAACGACTGACAGAGCTAGGAAAGCTGGCATACAGCTAGCTGCAACATCAGTGTTCTGTGTCACCAAACGACTGACAGAGCTAGGAAAGCTGGCATACAGCTAGCTGCTACATCAGTGTTCTGTGTCACCAAACGACTGACAGAACTAGGAAAGCTGGCATACAGCTAGCTGCAACATCAGTGTTCCGTGTCACCAAACGACTGACAGAACTATGAAAGCTGGCATACAGCTAGCTGCAACATCAGTGTTCTGTGTCACCAAACGACTGACAGAACTAGGAAAGCTGGCATACAGCTAGCTGCAACATCAGTGTTCTGTGTCACCAAACGACTGACAGAACTAGGAAAGCTGGCATACAGCTAGCTGCAACATCAGTGTTCTTAGGAAAGCTGGCATACAGCTAGCTGCAACATCAGTGTTCTGTGTCACCAAACGACTGACAGAACTAGGAAAGCTGGCATACAGCTAGCTGCAACATCAGTGTTCTGTGTCACCAAACGACTGACAGAGCTAGGAAAGCTGGCATACAGCTAGCTGCAACATCAGTGTTCTGTGTCACCAAACGACTGACAGAACTAGGAAAGCTGGCATACAGCTAGCTGCAACATCAGTGTTCTGTGTCACCAAACGACTGACAGAACTAGGAAAGCTGGCATACAGCTAGCTGCAACATCAGTGCTCTGTGTCACCAAACGACTGACAGAACTAGGAAAGCTCATGGTAAATGTCTATTGGATTATTTGATCATATTCTTCAGTTGATAATTGCCTTATATTCCAACTGACGTTGGAGGATTGCTTGCAATACTTTTGTTAATAATACTATTATTCAGAGATACTTACATTTAGCATCTCCGTGTTATTCTTACATTTCACGCATTAAGTTGCTGTTGCTTTATTGACCTTCTCAATGGAATATACCATTTTCATCACCTGGATATTTCTTACATAAAATATGTTCCAGAAAGGGCGAGGTTTTAATCGACCTAGTGCAGCAGTCCGAATAACCATTATTACCACATCCTTAATTGTTTGTTCGAGTACATTCGTTTAACCCTTTGCATTGGGTGTAGGTTAGTTGTGTTGTAATTATTAAAGGCTTATTTAAACCTTGCTAAACCATAAAAAGCTTACTGTTCCTATACATGCTTATTCACTGAATAGCCCGAATATGTATATATAAAGACCATAATGTACAAAATAACTCAATTTTCTCATGCAAGTGTATGCCTAACAGTGCACTGAAACTATCTATGCAAGCTCCCTCTCCATCACAAACACTACAATAACCAGGAAACGAGTGTTTAACATGGTTTTCCACATCCGTGAGTTTCACACACAAACAAAATACTGCTGAAGGCGATTTTAACAAATTGTGCATATTTATGTTAATTGATCAATCAAAGATTACTACTTTATATATGGTACAACTGTAAATATCAATTTATTACACATTACGAGGGTGCTTCAATAAGTTCTGTCACTAGCCATATATCCTTTGAACTGGATATTACACTGAGATAAAGTAGTGTATTTATAGTATTACTGGGTTCGCTCTCTTAAATTCCACAACAAAAATGAAAAATGTCCGGTTATTTATACCCCTGAAGTACCTCCCCCTACCACACCTTTTGGATACTGGCATCTCTGAAAATGTCCTTGTTACAAAAGTAAAAAATATTTAAATAATTTTATGCTTTTAAATTTTCTTGGATTATTCGCCCATAATCCATGAAAATGATCGTCGAGAATTCGGAAAGGTCTTGCTGCAAACCAGATATAAGTGAATGCATATCCCTTAATTTTAGCAGAAATAACACTGATTTTCTTCATTTTGTTTACGGAAATGTTATAATAACTTTTAAATGTCGTAATTATTCTCATAGTATTAATATGTTTTCATATTCTTGTACAAATCCCAGTCCTTCAGTGTTTAAATTTCATATTCAACAAATTATTGTAGAATTTTGTACAATGTTTATTCGCCCATAATCCATGAAAATGATCGTCGAGAATTCGGAAAGGTCTTGCTGCAAACCAAATATGAGTGAATGCATATCCCTTAATTTTAGCAGAAATAACACTGATTTTCTTCATTTTGTTTACGGAAATGTTATAATATCTTTTAAATGTCGTAATTATTCTCATAGTATTAATATGTTTTCATATTCTTGTACAAATCCCAGTCCTTCAGTGTTTGAGTTTCATATTCAACAAATTATTGTAGAATTTTGTACAATGTTTAGTGAAAATATTGATCATCCAAAAACGCATGTCCATTTATCAATAAATTAATTTTACACGTTAGCTTAAAATGTTAATTTCTAAGACAATGCCTTTTCATCTACCATGCTTAAATTCTAAATCTTGTAATGCACAGATATAACTGGTAATGTATGAGAAATTTCAAAGGTCTTCGACAAGCACTTAAAGAGAAATAGGCATTTAAAAAAGTAACAATTAACATACCTGAAAAAACTCAGGACGAAAATGCATCAGTAGGTATAAGTGATGTGTATTAAATGTTCCATAACTTTCGTCACACAAATGATACAGCATTCATTTTACCATTAATGGAATGGTATTGAAACTCTCTTTCATTTGGTATCAAACATTAACACTCACATCGAACACATACTTGTTAAAACGCGTTAGTTACAGAACTTATTGAATGACCCTCGTATAATACAAGAGTACACACACTACTACAGTGTACACTACTGTGATGTCCAATTGCCGCAGAATTTCCTGACGATGTTTCCACACCCTGCTCCATATATCTTAGTGTATGTATTACTGAAAAAGAAAGAAAGAAGCGGTACTTAGTTAACCGGGTTTATACTGCAGAAAACATAAGTGTGTATGATGTAAGCTTTCATTTTGAGTGGCGTTGTTGCAACATTTCTCCAGGATATGAACATTCTAAAAACGATAAAAGTGCATTTAAAACTGAAGAAGGCGGGTTATGGGTGGAGGATTTTGTTGTAAAATATTCAGAAATGTTGAGCTTTTGTTATAACGTTCAGAATAACGTTTCGCTAATAAAATCTTGAAATCGGTCAAAAAAAATACGATTTTGGAGTTTCATACTCCAAACACGTCAGAATGCACCATTTTACTTCCAAAAGGCAAAATAGGATTAATATTTGTTTATTATAATTTATCAATAATAATTAAAGGAAGTAAACAATTAAAGTCATGTGAATTAGTATGCGTCATTGAACATACGTTAGCATTTGTTTGTCTTTATTTTATCAAGAACACATCTCACACTATAAATGACTATAACTACACTAGTATCACAATGCCCTTAACTATTTATTATTGATAATGTATTGAAATACACATTGAGTAAAGTGTTTTCCTCTTAATACTCAATTAATAATGTTAAGAAAAACCCAGTGCAGCACTTAGAGTGATAATTAGGCGACCCCGTTATTAGTGGAATTTAGAATCCACGGTCTGTAGTAGAATTTAGTAAGCACGGTCTGCAGAATTTAGTATGTACGGTCTGCAGAATTTAGTATGTCCGGTCTGCAGAATTTAGTAAGTACGGTCTGCAGAATTTAGTATGTACGGTCTGCAGAATAAGGTAAGTACGGTCTGCAGAATTTAGTATGTACGGTCTGCAGAATTTAGTATGTACGGTCTGCAGAATAAGGTAAGTACGGTCGGTAGTAGAATTTAGTATGTACGATCTGTAGTGTACGGTCTGCAGAATTTAGTAAGTACGGTTTGTATTAGAAGTTAGTGAGCACGGTCTGTAGTAGAATTTAGTATGTACGGTCTGTAGTAGAATTTAATATGTACGGTCTGCATAATTTAGTAAGTACGGTCTGCAGAATTTAGTAAGTACGGTCTGCAGAATTTAGTATGTACGGTCTGCAGAATTTAGTATGTCCGGTCTGCAGAATTTAGTATGTACGGTCTGCAGAATTTAGTATGTCCGGTCTGCAGAATTTAGTAAGTACGGTCTGCAGAATTTAGTATGTACGGTCTGCAGAATTTAGTATGTACGGTCTGCAGAATAAGGTAAGTACGGTCGGTAGTAGAATTTAGTATGTACGATCTGTAGTGTACGGTCTGCAGAATTTAGTAAGTACGGTTTGTATTAGAAGTTAGTGAGCACGGTCTGTAGTAGAATTTAGTATGTACGGTCTGTAGTAGAATTTAATATGTACGGTCTGCAGAATTTAGTAAGTACGGTCTGTAGTAGAATGTAGTATGCACGGTTTGTAGTAGAATTTAGTAAGCACGGTCTGTAGTAGAATTTAGTATGTACGGTCTGTAGTAGACTTTAGTATGCACGGTCTGTAGTAGAATTTAGTATGCACGGTTTGTAGTAGAATTTAGTATGCACGGTCTTTAGTAGAATTTAGTATGCACGGTATGTAGTAGAATTTAGTAAGCACGGTCTGTAGTAGAATTTAGTATGCACATTCTGTAGTAGAATTTAGTATGCACGGTCTGTAGTAGAATTTAGTAAGCACGGTCTGTAGTAGAATTTAGTATGCACGGTCTGTAGTAGAATTTAGTATGCACGGTCTGTAGTAGAATTTCGTAAGCACGGTCTGTAGTAGAATTTAGTAAGCACGGTCTGTAGTAGAATTTAGTAAGCACGGTCTGTAGTAGAATTTAGTGTGCACGGTCTGTAGTAGAATTTAGTATGCACGGTCTGTAGTAGAATTTAGTATGCACGGTCTGTAGTAGAATTTAGTATGCACGGTTTGTAGTAGAATTTAGTAAGCACGGTCTGTAGTAGAATTTAGTAAGCACGGTTTGTAGTAGAATTTAGTATGCACGGTCTGTAGTAGAATTTAGTAAGCACGGTCTGTAGTAGAATTTAGTATGAAAGCTCTGTAGTAGAATTTAGTATGCACATTCTGTAGTAGAATTTAGTATGCACGGTATGTAGTAGAATTTAGTAAGCACGGTCTGTAGTAGAATTTAGTATGCACATTCTGTAGTAGAATTTAGTATGCACGGTCTGTAGTAGAATTTAGTAAGCACGGTCTGTAGTAGAATTTAGTATGCACGGTCTGTAGTAGAATTTAGTATGCACGGTCTGTAGTAGAATTTCGTAAGCACGGTCTGTAGTAGAATTTAGTAAGCACGGTCTGTAGTAGAATTTAGTAAGCACGGTCTGTAGTAGAATTTAGTAAGCACGGTCTGTAGTAAAATTTAGTGTGCACGGTCTGTAGTAGAATTTAGTATGCACGGTCTGTAGTAGAATTTAGTATGCACGGTTTGTAGTAGAATTTAGTAAGCACGGTCTGTAGTAGAATTTAGTAAGCACGGTTTGTAGTAGAATTTAGTATGCACGGTCTGTAGTAGAATTTAGTAAGCACGGTCTGTAGTAGAATTTAGTATGAAAGCTCTGTAGTAGAATTTAGTATGCACGGTCTGTAGTAGAATTTAGTAAGCACGGTCTATAGTAGAATTTAGTATGCACGGTCTTTAGTAGAATTTAGTATGTACGATATGTAGTAGAATTTAGTAAGCACGGTCTGTAGTAGAATTTAGTATGCACGGTATGTAGTAGAATTTAGTAAGCACGGTATGTAGTAGAATTTAGTATGCACGGTCTGTAGTAGAATTTAGTATGCACGGTCTGTAGTAGAATTTAGTAAGCACGGTCTATAGTAGAATTTAGTATGCACGGTCTGTAGTAGAATTTAGTAAGTACGGTCTGTAGTAGAATTTAGTATGCACGGTCTGTAGTAGAATTTAGTAAGCACGGTCTGTAGTAGAATTAAGTAAGCACGGTTTGTAGTAGACTTTAGTATGCACGGTATGTAGTAGAATTTAGTAAGCACGGTCTGTAGTAGAATTTAGTATGCACGGTCTGTAGTAGAATTTAGTATGCACGGTCTGTAGTAGAATTTAGTATGCACATTCTGTAGGAGAATTTAGTATGCACGGTCTGTAGTAGAATTTAGTATGCACGGTTTGTAATAGAATTTAGTAAGCACGGTCTGTAGTAGAATTTAGTATGCACGGTCTGTAGTAGAATTTAGTAAGCACGGTTTGTAGTAGAATTTAGTATGCACGGTCTGTAGTAGAATTTAGTATGCACGGTCTGTAGTAGAATTTAGTATGCACGGTATGTAGTAGAATTTAGTAAGCACGGTTTGTAGTAGAATTTAGTATGCACGGTCTGTAGTAGAATTTAGTAAGCACGGTCTGTAGTAGAATTTAGTAAGCAGGGTCTGTAGTAGAATTTAGTGTGCACGGTCTGTAGTAGAATTTAGTATGCACGGTCTGTAGTAGAATTTAGTAAGCACGGTCTGTAGTAGAATTTAGTGTGCACGGTCTGTAGTAGAATTTAGTATGCACGGTCTGTAGTAGAATTTAGTATGCACGGTCTGTAGTAGAATTTAGTATGCACGGTTTGTAGTAGAATTTAGTAAGCACGGTCTGTAGTAGAATTTAGTCAGACCAGATTCTATTGTGCCCATAGCGCCAGGGTTCTCCTGCCGTTTTAGTTGGCGGACGGTCTTTAAACCTTAGAACTACACACACACACACAGTAGAATTTAGTATGAAAGCTCTGTAGTAGAATTTAGTATGCACGGTCTGTAGTAGAATTTAGTAAGCACGGTCTATAGTAGAATTTAGTATGCACGGTCTGTAGTAGAATTTAGTAAGTACGGTCTGTAGCAGAATTTAGTATGTATGGTCTGCAAAATTTAGTAAGTACGGTGTGTAGTAGAATTTAGTAAGTACGGTGTGTAGTAGAATTTAGAAAGCACGGTCTGTAGTAGAATTTAGTAAGCACGGTCTGTAGTAGAATTTAGTAAGCACGGTGTGTAGTAGAATTGAGTAAGCACGGTCTGTAGTAGGATTTAGTAAGCACGGTCTGTAGTAGAATTTAGTAAGCACGGTCTGTAGTAGAATTTAGTATGCACGGTCTGTAGTAGAATTTAGTAAGCACGGTCTGTAGTAGAATTTAGTAAGCAGGGTCTGTAGTACAATTTAGTGTGCACGGTCTGTAGTAGAATTTAGTATGCACGGTCTGTAGTAGAATTTAGTAAGCACGGTCTGTAGTAGAATTTAGTGTGCACGGTCTGTAGTAGAATTTAGTATGCACGGTCTGTAGTAGAATTTAGTATGCACGGTCTGTAGTAGAATTTAGTATGCACGGTTTGTAGTAGAATTTAGTAAGCACGGTCTGTAGTAGAATTTAGTCAGACCAGACTCTATTGTGCCCATAGCGCCAGGGTTCTCCTGGCGTTTTAGTTGGCGGACGGTCTTTAAACCTTAGAACTACACACACACACACAGTAGAATTTAGTATGAAAGCTCTGTAGTAGAATTTAGTATGCACGGTCTGTAGTAGAATTTAGTAAGCACGGTCTATAGTAGAATTTAGTATGCACGGTCTGTAGTAGAATTTAGTAAGTACGGTCTGTAGCAGAATTTAGTATGTATGGTCTGCAAAATTTAGTAAGTACGGTGTGTAGTAGAATTTAGTAAGTACGGTGTGTAGTAGAATTTAGAAAGCACGGTCTGTAGTAGAATTTAGTAAGCACGGTCTGTAGTAGAATTTAGTAAGCACGGTGTGTAGTAGAATTTAGTATGCACGGTCTGTAGTAGAATTTAGTAAGCACGGTCTGTAGTAGAATTTAGTATACAAGTCTGTAGTAGAATTAAGTAAGCACGGTCTGTAGTAAATTTTAGTATGCACGGTCTGTAGTAGAATTTATTAAGCACCCACTGTAGTAGAATTTAGTATACACGGTCTGTAGTAGAATTGAGTTAGCACGGTCTGTAGTAGAATTTAGTAAGCACGGTCTGTAGTAGAATTTAGTATGCACGGTCTGTAGTAGAATTTAGTAAGCACGGTCTGTAGTAGAATTTAGTATGCACGGTCTGTAGTAGAATTTAGTGTGCACGGTCTGTAGTAGAATTTAGTATGCACGGTCTGTAGTAGAATTGAGTAAGCACGGTCTGTAGTAGGATTTAGTAAGCACGGTCTGTAGTAGAATTTAGTAAGCACGGTCTGTAGTAGAATTTAGTAAGCACGGTCTGTAGTAGGAGTAATTATACACGTTCTGTGTATTATATTCTGAAAATCGAATCGTAATAATGTTACCATTGCTGTTTACATATGTAAAATCTTCGAATAAAAGAATTGTGATTTGGTATTGAATTTGGTAAACATACACTTTGCTTCCATCTTACATTTGTTGACAGAAATATTGCTATAGTAGAGCATGAATGCAATTTTAGACTTTGTCATATGACCACCAATAAACCTATCAAAACAGTGAAATATCACAGTAAGCGATCGTCATTTTGGAAATTCAAGAATAAACACTAAAAAGGGGATCCTTGAAAGCAACAAAGACAAACAAGAGATAAAAGTAGCAGACTCGGTTTTATCGAGTCTGTTCATGAGAGGTAATGCAACTCACGCTTCCTATCACCGGCTTAAGCGGTATTCTACTTTAAAGCCACAAAGACTGGGCTTGATGATCCCAAGTCGTTTTGGCAAATTGTTTAACCCATGGTGCAAAATATTTAAATCATTTTCTTGCTGATTGTTTGCAAAATATGAGATTTCATTGTTTACCACCGGCTTCGACATCAAAGTTCACGTCAACGGTGGTTAGCCACTGCATATCTCAATGACGTTTTTCAACCGCCTGAAGGTACCAGTCACCGAGGATTCAACGTTTTGTTTAAATGGTTTCGACATACCTTATTTAAGTTGACTATATATTAAAGGGACAAACCGCAATCTTGAGGTGTTTATCAATCATTGAAATTACCGTCTCGGTGTATTCATCTAGTATCATTTTAACTTTAAACCTGCTTAACAGTTTGAGTTTTCATTTTTCCTGCTTTTTCTTCCATAGGTATAAATATACTTTTGGTTTATTATAATCAAAAGTTAATAATTCGCAAAAACATTAAAATTAGTGAATGAACATATGCAAGTTATGTAGAAAAGCTAACAAGACGCCGTGAGTTTTTAAAAAAAAAATCAAGATTGCCGTGTGTCCCTTTAAGTATAACTTAAAAAAGCTTTCCCGTCCAGCATCAATTAGGAGTGTGACAGCACATGTCATTTGTATATATGTACAAAGGTTTACCTTACCCGTCAAGCATCAATTAGTAAAATACAGTAAATGTCCGTAAGGTATACGAAAACACTTATTTCATGGTTGTTTTTGGAACAGTCTAAAATATTGTCCCAATTTATCGGAGAAGACCTGGGGAACTATTGCACGAGGCCGATAGTCTCAGGTCGTCCCCGATACCTTGGGACAATAGTTTTGCTGTTCCCAAAACACCCATTAAAAAAATGTGTTTTTTGGAACAGTCACAAATATTTTCCCAATGTATCGGGGAAGACATGGAGAACTGTTGCACGATGCCGCTATGCCAAGATCGTCCCCGATATAGACCAAAAATAGTTTTGACTGTTCCCAAAACACCCATTAAATTAATGTGTGTTTTGAGAACAGTCAAAACTAGTGTCACAAGGTATCGAGGAAGACATGGGGAACTGCTGCACGAGGCGCTAGGCCCAGGTCGACCCCTATACAGAGGGACAATCATTTTGGCTGTTCCCCTAAAACGCCCATTAAATACATGTGTGTTTTGGGAACAGTCAAAACTCTTGTTCCAAGGTATCGGGGAAGACCTGGGAAACTATTGCAAGAGGCCGCTAGGCCCAGGTCGTCCCCGATACCTTGGGACAATATATTCCCAAATGTTCCCAAAACACCCATTAAATAACGGTGTGTTTTGGGAACAGTCAAAACTATTGTCCCAGCGGGAAAGACCAGGGGTACTGTTGCACGAGGCCGCTAAGCCCAGGTCGTCCCCGATACATTGGGACAATAGATCACAAAACGCCCATTAAATAACTATTGTATTACCTAATTCTCTATATAATCAGTTATTGCAACTCGGTATTCCTTTAAGATTTAGCTATACATTTGTTCCTGCTGAAACCAAAATATTGACATAATTTAATTTTATTTCATAATCGCAATATATCTAAAAATGATTAACTCTGAACACAAACATTAAGTACTAACTGTGACGTTGAGTCATGAATGACGTCAATAAAGTGTTTCTGACGTTGACGTCATCAACGTTCAATAAAGCGAAAAATGTCGATTAATATCATACAATAATTTGTTTTAATTAATATAGTATTTAACTGCTGTGTTGGATTATAGGTAAATCCTTCATTTGATGGAAGGCGTGTTATCCAGACGCGATAATTCTTTGCGCATTCAGATCGCGCATGACTTTACGAATTTAGATCGCACATAAAACGGTTCATTGTCAGAGAGAGCAACAGTTGAACTGTTTCACCCATCTTTGGTGAGTGATAAAAATTGCGAGACACAGTTAGATTTGGTGAGTGACGAAAATTGCGAGACACAGTTCCAACAGTTAGAAATGATTAATGACCATTTATATAGAGAGTTAGGTAATAATACAACACATTACACACCCAGCATCAGTTATGAATGCGACATTATATTTTATTAGAATGTATGTGTGCGAAACCTTACCCGCCGAGTACCAATACAAGTTAACTGTATATGGACTTGGTATATGGGAACTTAATTTAACAGTGAAGCCTTACCTTTCCTTTGCAAGCGCGTACAAGAGTACAGCCTATCAAAAGTACCCAAAGACCAATGCAAATCCAGTCCAAGGTCACCATGGCAAACGCAAAGGATAATAGGGTCTCGTTACAATTTCCCATGGTACAATCAGTCGTCACATTCCCGGTGCACTGCACAAACGTGTCAGAATGGATTATACCATAGTTCGGGTAGATCCAAACACTGCCTGTAAATGGAGATGAAACATTCAAACAATGCCTTTAAATATAGATCAGACAGTTGTGTGTATATTATAGAATTTCAAAACGTAAACAAGCTGAGTGACACTATCACTTTTCACAAAATTACTATTTTCAAGGAATAATTTGATTTTGCTTGCGCGAGTCGCTATTTCTATGTAACCTTAATTGTAAAACATATTGGTACATTATCGGAAAAAAAGGGCAAATCCTTTTCAAACATGGCATTGAATAGATGCTTTTGGACAGTGTACCGATACACCACCAAAATAAAACACTCATTTTTCTAAACGTTAGTAGTATTTGTATCAGAAAATGGCACAATTGTTACGAGAAGTATATTAAACATAATTTGTTTCCGAATTTTAAATATTGCAAATGCGTTATAATAACCAAGATAATGAAATGATGGAACATAACCTAAAGATTCAGTAGAGTTTTCCTCCTACAGAGGTTTGCAAAACCCGGTCATTCAAACATTCAATGGAACCTCAATGTAACAATATTTAGAATATTGATTCACATTTTACATAATTAAAGGGGATGAGCAGTTTAAACTTTCTTTCGATTGTTATATTTTTTCAGTTATTTTCCTACTTTATTTTAATCATCAGTTATATTTTGCCCTATGTAACTACATCACACAAATAAAAACCTCTTTGCTCAAAATTCTGAATGTCCAGGTAAGATACACTTGATTATCGGTATCTGCTTCTGTTCGTTTGTTTGTTTGTTTGGTGTTTAACGTCATTTTCCAGCACATTTTAGACTATGAATGACGGTCGATTTGTTCGTGGTGGAGGCAGACCACTTATTCCTGGATAGAACGAGTACTGTATACCTCCAGCCATCGACACTTTCTCACATACAAGTTGAACTCCCAGTGGGATTTGAACCCCCATCGGTGAGAGGCGAGAAGGTTTACAACGCAACGTCGTTAACCCGCTCGACCACGGATGTGCTTACGTTCGTACAACAATCCCACGATACATTTCTATACCTTTTACAGGTTTGTCCAATAATAATTTTAGCCGTCGAATCAGCGAGAAGTAATATATTACCGCTGGGGGTAATTAAATGATTAGAATGCAACAGATTAAAGGCGAATTATCCACGACATAGTGTGATGGTCTGTTATACTACTGCAAAATAAAACTGTTACTTAGGGTAAACTGTTGCATGCATGCCTCATACACAAACATTTCTAGCATTGATCTTTTCATTATCCATAACTTGTTGTATATATATAATATAATAATATTTCATGGAGGGAATTCCAACTCGATATATAATTCTTTTTATCGGAACCGACGTTCTGCCGAGGTTCCGATTAAAACAGTTATACCGAGGGTTGGAAGTTCCTTATCTATCCGGATACCCAAGATTAATCTGTTTCTTGCATATCATTTACATTCTCCTAATGTTTTGCATGTTTATTGACACAATGACGTCATCGTTGAAATCAGTAAGCCAACTTTATCTTCCCCCATGTATAAGACCAGACTTTCCATCACCGATAACCTTATCCGGTATGCAAGAAATTACTTTATTTATTTTCATATTCTCGTCCCCGTCAATTTTATGTGTTGACCAGTTAAGACGACTGTATTTGAAACATGTACAAATATGTATAGATTGAACCAAACACAGCTAGACATAAACAACTCACCACATATGTTCCAGGCAACGTTGAACAGGAACCCGATCAGTCCGCAGATAGTCCCAGCTGTGATACCCTGACTTTCCTTTTCCGAGTTTTGACGACCAAACCCGCCAAACAAACTAGGTGCAAACGCACTGACGATGAGAAAGACTGGTATTTTATTCTCAATACTACAATCATGTAGGTATATCGCTCCTGAAAAAAAGAGTAAAATATTTATAAGAACTATATAACGTATCTGGATGCAGTTTGTATTCGCTACTAAACCAAACAGCATCATGATGTTTCATTAGTGGGTGATACTAATTAAGGTTGATTGAGGTGCTAGGCAGGCAACATCGATATCTCTACCACAACAGATAACATCGGTCACTGTACGACTGCAACGAACTTTAAATGAGCAATGCAAACTTATTTCAACGACAAATCTCAACTCCACACACATATACAATCAATACAACCATAGGCCACCGTCTTGGGATTAGAGACTGCACCAAATATCACTCTTATCCTAGTGTCATCCCAATAAAACTGGACAGTATAAAAAAGAAACCCCACTAGCCTATATGCTTAACAAACTAGGACTCTTTAATAATATAATAATAAGACAGAGATGATCATGTATATATAAATATAAAAGTATTGAAAACCACAAAGCAGTACTCAGTCACTTAGCAGAAGCCAGAGAAACAAGAGAAAAAACTATTAAGGGCATGACAGAACAAGATTGGAGACAAATATCAAATCTTCCGTTCTTTCAGCTTAATAGGTAGACGTCATCGTAGGGTCCATAATCAAAGAGGTAAGCATAGTGGCGAACGGTAAATGGTTTAATTACTAACATGCACTAGTATACTGATCATGACCAAGGATCTTTCACGTCACCACAAAAGTCAGGTTGTGATAGAAAAATGAATAAGTTGAGAAACGTATACCACATAAGATGTTGCTCTGGGAACATTCTAGTCTATGTAGGAATAATAAACGATAAGAAATTAAAACTATCTCCCTAGTGATTAATTCAGCTTATTATTTCCTCATTATTTCTTAATTTTCAAATGAGATGTGCAAATCGATGAAAGAAGCGACAGTATCAGAAATATTAGCTTTATTGAGATACGTTATTTAGGGTATATAGTATTAACCTTCGCAGAAGAGAAAGGGTTGTCAATGTTTAATATATCATCCAGATACCGAGAGATGCTATTAAAGGCGTTGATGCCATCTGCTTGAGTATCTGGTGAAAGACTCAGCATGAAATATCCATAGCAATACAAAAACAAATCTGCGACAAGAGGTGCACGGTTAGTACCCATAGGGATACCAACACTTGGTATATAAGTAGTAACTCAATACATGACATAAACATTATCTAATAGGAATATATAGAGATTATTTTACAGCTGGGATCTTTTATAGGGAAATCCTTCACGAGATGGTAGATGTGTTGTTCTTTTCACGAACGAGCGTATGCGAGTGAGTGAAAAAACAAAACACGACTACCATCGAGTGAAGGATTTCCCTATAAAAGATCCCAGCTGTAAAATCGAACCAGCCGTTAAATAATCTATTTATTACATTTTAAATCAGTTTATGTTTAATTTTAACCTAAATTATTCGCTTTTTGAACGTTATCGACGGACGACGTCGACGTCAGCAACACTTTATTTACGTCATAGAAATGTTTGTAATCGGAGTTAGTTATTAATATAAAGCGATTATGAATATTCTCACTGCAAAACTCCCAATCTTTCACCCACATAAATGTTGTTTAGCGCAGATAAAATTATTTGAGTCGCCCACTAGCAATATTAGGGTTTAAGTGTTTTGTGATGACCCCTGCCAGAAGGTATCACCTCAGCAGAATCTCAGAATCAGTCTGCTGACCTGCTCGTTACCGACGCCATTACTTTACAAAGTTTTGCTAAAAGAAATTTCGTTTTTTAAAGCGAAGTTGTTCCGAAGGATATTGTCGCGGATTATTCGAGGAACGGTGTTTTCAGTTAAGTAATTTTTTATACTGTATAGTTGCTGCTATTTTGCTGTTATAATAATTCTACAGCATGTTGTACGCTGGAACACACGAGGCATTGAAAAACCCACGTGGCATTCACATAATTTTGGAAAGATACCAAAATATCAAGGATATTTGGCCACAATGTTTAAATAAACTCATGGATATATATGTATGTAGATCGATGATAAACTGAATCTATTTGCCCGGGATATGTACAAAAAGATCGCATGTAGAACTTTTATATTTTGATTATTGCCTCGATTAAAAGTAAAAGTCAGAGCAGGCTACTGTACAGGTTTGTATGTTCGATTTACGCCGGCACGAATATATAATAGCATTATTGTTGTTGATTATTCAGTATTGTAAATTGTTGTTTGGTTTATTACTACATCAAGGTTAAATGTGTGTCGGTTCGTTAATAAGCGTAGATTTTGCACACAACGTATTATTGCAAAGGCGTGCTACTGAGATAAGCGCAGTTAAAGACCCGGAGACTGGATAACTAAAACAGCGTAGCAGATGCTGGAAGTAGGTTAAGTGTACTATAAACAGTGCAAAGTTGTTGCGGCCGAGTTCAGGGGATAACTGAAACTGCGGCATGAAGATGCTGTGTATTAAATTACGGCGTGTGTAAACACTCGAGTTTTTCGCAGAATGGCGGTGCATGTTGTGATTTGGGGATATAGTCTTGTGCATCGTCTTGAACATTATTAGTAAATAGTGCTGAATATTTCAACTTAGGGCTGACATGGAATGCAGTTAATGTCAGCTGTTACGGTTTAGGGGGACTTAAATTGCAACAAAGTAGGAGACTGCACTCTAGAGATTGTGATCTGGAAGGACGTGATCTCGTGTTACTAGATTTAGGTTTCAAATGATTTATGCAGTCCGTTATACTCACCAGAACAATTTGCACTAGACATGTTGAACTATGCTTCATATATAGCCATCTTGCAGGTTTTGCACAGGGATAATGTACCATATTCAGCTATGAGTATAATTCTCATATTATTCGGGCCAATGTTGCTATTCAGAACCTGGTATTAAACTACTACGGACCTACCAGTTTTTAGCTCTACTGATCAGAGATCAGCAGAGCTTATGCCGTGGTGCGGCGTCCGTCGTCCGTCCGTCTGTCTGTCCGTCTGTCCGTCCGTCTGTCCGTAAACTTTTTTTTGTAGCGACTACTCCTCTGAAACTACTGGATGGATTTTCATGAAACTTTACAGAAATGTTGCCCATGAAGTCTAGTTGATCCTAGCAAAAATTCATGTTGATGTAAAATCCAAGATGGCCGCCAGATCTAAAAATAGGTTTTTAAAAAACAAGTTTGTAGCGACTACTTCATGAAAACTATAAGTGATATTGATATGGGACTTTTCTAAAATGATCAGCATGACATGATGTTGGTCCTTGTCGAAAATCGTTTTGATTCGACGTTAAACATGGCTGCCAGCGGCCATCTTTGTTTACATAGAGTTATATAATGAAAACTTGTAGCGACTACTTCTCTGAAACTACTTGACGGATTTTCATGAAACTTCACAGGAATGTTGCTCTTGATGTCTAATTGATCCTAGCAAAATTTCAGGTTGGCCAGAAATTCAAGATGGCCGCCACGGCTAAAAATAAATTTTCAAAATACCAGTTTGTAGCGACTACTTCTTGAAAACTATAAGTGATATTGATATGGGACTTTTTCTAAAATGATCAGCATGACATGATGTTGGTCCTTGTCAAAAATTGTTTTGATTCAACGTTAAACATGGCTGCCAGCGGCCATCTTTGTTTATATAGAGTTATATAGTAAAAACTTGTAGCGACTACTCCTTTGAAACTACTTGGCAGATTTTCATGAAACTTTACAGGAATGTTGCTCTTAATGTCTAATTGATCCTAGCAAAATTTCAGATCGGCCAGAAATTCAAGATGGCCGCCACAGCTAAAAATAGATTTTTAAAAAAGAAGTTTGTTGCGACTACGTCTTGAAACTATAAGTGATATTGATATGGGACTTTTTGTAAAATGATCAGCATGACATGACGGTTATCAGAGTCAAACATTATTTTGATTCGACGTTAAACATCGCTGTCAGCGGCCATCTTTGTTTACATAGAGTTATATCTTGAAAACTTGTAGCGACAACTCCTCTGAAACTACTTGACAGATTTTCATGAAACTTCACAGGAATGTTGCTCTTGATGTCTTATTGATCCTAGCAAAATTTCAGGTCGGCCGGAAATTCAAGATGGCCGCCACGGCTAAAAATAATTTTTCAAAAAACAAGTCTGTAGCAACTACTTCCTGAAATCAAAATCAATCAGTAGAGCTTCAAGGTCATTGACCTCTTGTTTATTGAAAGCATAGGGGTTTGTGGAACTGTACAGAGTACATTTTCAATAGCGATGAATACATTTGTCTAACGAAATTGGTTATCCAAAATACATCACGAGTGTCAGTGATTGTGTAATTCGGGTGAGCCGATGGAATAAATACGGTAAAAGAAAATAGAAAAAAAAAAAAAAAAAAAAAAATGAATAAATAAAAAAAAAAATAAAAAAAAAAAATTAAAAAAAAAATTTAAAAAAAATAAAAAAAAAAAAAAAAAAAAAAATAATAAAAAAAAAAAAATAAAAGAAGATAAATAAAAAAAAAAAAAAGATAAATAAAAAAAAAAATATATATATATATATATATTGTTTTACCGCAAAGTGAGACCTACATGTATTTGTAGGTTAATAACTATTCATATTGTATTACATGTATTTGGATACATTATTAAATTTGTAGTTTATGTAAACTACATTGTGAAATTTAGGCTATCGATTTTCGAATTTGGATTTGCACAATGATATATGGTTGTTTTTTATTGCAAAGTTAGACCTACATGTATTTGTAGGTTATTAACTATAAATTGTGTATTACATGTATTTGTATACATTATTAAATTTGTAGTTTGTGTAAACTACATTGTGAAATTAAACTATTCGATTCTCGACGTTGGAAATGCAGACTATGCACAATGATACACGGTTGTTTTTATTGCAAAGTTAGACCTACATGTATTTGTAGGTTAATAACTATTCATATTGTATTACATGTATTTGTATACATTATTAGATTTGTAGTTTATGTAAACTACATTGTGAAATTTAGGCTATCGATTTTCGAATTTGGATTTGCACAATGATACATGGTTGTTTTTATTGCAAAGTTAGACCTACATGTATTTGTAGGTTATTAACTATAAATTGTGTATTACATGTATTTGTATACATTATTAAATGTGTGGTTTATGTAAACTACATTGTGAAATTAAACTATTCGATTCTCGACGTTGGACTTGCAGATTATGCACAATGATACACGGTTGTTTTTAGTGCAAAGTTAGACCTACATGTATTTGTAGGTTAATAACTATTAATATTGTATTACATGTATTTGTCTACATTATTAAATTTGTAGTTTATGTAAACTACATTGTGAAATTAAGCTATTCTTATTCGATTCTCGACGTTGGACTTGCAGATTATGCACAATGATACATGGTTGTTTTTATTGCAAAGTTAGACCTACATGTATTTGTAGGGTAATAACTATTAATATTGTATTACATGTATTTGTATACATTATTAAATGTGTAGTATATGAAAACTACATTGTGAAAGTAAGCTATGCGATTCTCGACGTTGGACTTGCGGATTATGCACAATGATACACGGTTGTTTTTATTGCAAGTTAGACTTACATGTATTTGTGGGTTAATAACTATTCATATTGTATTACATGTATTTGTATACATTATTTCATTTGTAGTTGAATGTAAACTACTTTGTGCAATAAAGCAGTTTGATTTTCGTATTGCTTGATACTCATAAGTCAGCCTCAGAACTTTATTATGGATTTTGTATTCAAGGTTATGTACACAAATGCAAATTTCAATTTATGGAACACTATTTGATCTTTATGGCACGATTATGATTACTGATTTTGCATTTCCATTAAAATACTATATGTATTTATAGGTACGGTTTAGCATGTATTTGTTTCCCAGATGTTTCAATCTATTATTCGGCGTACACTTTTGACGCTTAATTAGAATAGTTAAAATAATTTAAAATAGTTCATTCAACTAGTTATTGGTTGAAAGTATCATATTCTTGTTTAGGAAGGAAGTTAGAAAGTTTTATACTGGAGTTAGTATCTAACTTAAATTAAATTTAATTCATAATACATTTCCAGGTATGCCTCCAAAGCGGTCATCTAGGATTCAGCAAAAGGCCATAAACCCCAAAAAGAGAAAGGCCGATCAAAATAGTCTAACAGTGCAGCCACCGAAAACCATACCACCTGTGCCAGCTCCCAATGACCGCAATGCCACTGATGGGGTTAATGACCATGCGGCCATTGTAGAGGCAATTTTGATAGCGCTCGAGCAACGGGGGGTGATACCACCTGCTCAACCAGTATCAACACGTGCAGTAGCCACTGTAGGTGAAACTAGGACGGAGCAAAGTATCTCTGATACGGGAGACGTCTCGCAGCAAGTGCAACAAGCCTTATTCACTAATAAGACCACATCCATGCATGGACAGTCGCTACAAGTACAAGGTACTATAACACCCGTTCTACACGCGCATTGTGTTACTTTGTCACCTGGAGCACTGGTACCTGAAAAAACTAAAAACGCAATCTGGAACCGCGAGTTCACAGACCTTGCTTCTCTGTTAAATAAACGGTTTGACAATGAAGAGATCACAGTTAAGTTCTCTTCAGCTGGTCAGCAGGTGTCTGTTGCGCCCAAAGAAGACGGGCGAAATATGTCGATTGGCAAATGGTTGTCGGCTTTTACAATATACATGGACATATACATTAAACGTTTCCCTGAGGAGGCAGCAGGGTTACTGTCTTATATGAATACCATTAGGGACTTGGAGAGGGTGCATGGGGTGACGGCATTAAATTTTTATGACAAAAATTTTAGAGCGCACCGTCAAACACAACCACTAGCATGGGGATCTTTGCATCATGAGCTGTGGATAAGAGCCACTGCAATGATGACGGCACCCGCAGTTGGCCGCAATACAGTTAACATGAACAATACAGTTAACATGAACCAATTTTGTTTCAAGTATAACAAACCTCAGGGTTGTCAGGTGCGTAATTGTCAATACGAACATGTTTGCGGCCAGTGCGGGAAGCCTCATCCACAATTCAAATGCTTTGCTCGTCAAAAAATGGTGAGTGCCGCGGCCCCAGGTGCTCCCTTCAACTCCAAATTGCTATCTTAGGATTCTTGGAAACCCAATAATTATGGCCAAAGTAAAGTGAGAAAATTATTGAAATGGTCTAGGCGACAGTAATCAATGAAAGTCCAGCAAAAGGCTGCTTTCAAGTCCTGTTGCTTAATGTTATATTGATGGTTATGTAAATTCTTTTTGAACATATTGATTATTGTTAGGTATTTATGAGGTAACGCTTTTTTCACCAAGTATTATATGTACATTGCTATTAGTTGGTACCAAATACAATAGTTTCTATCTTGACTACAGGTGCAGGTTTGGAATCTCTTTACTGAAAGTCCAGCGTAAGGCTGTTTTCAAGAAGTGTACAATGCTGCATTTGATTCTGAATTAGTCCGATAACTCACAAATAGTGTTTTAGATGGATAGATGGATTATTTTCATTTGAAAGTTTAGCACCATATGTTATATGTACATTGCTGATTAGTTGCTACAAAATACCATGGTGAGTTTTTGCGACACGTGCCATGTGCAAGTTTGTAATATCTTTAACGAAAGTCCAGCATAAGGCTGCTTTCTGAAAAAAGTTACAATGCTGCATTTAAGTTTGAATGTGTCTCACACTTCAAGAATAGTGTTTAGGTGGAGTATTAATTATCACTTGAATTTCAGCACCATATTTTATATGTACATTGCTGTTAGCTGCTATCAAACTACCATAGTGAGGTTTTTCTACATCGTGCATGTGCAACTGTGTAATCTAGTTAATGAAAGTCCAGCATAAGGCTGCTTTATAACAATGTTCAATGTTGCATATTCATTTTGAATTAGTAGGATACCTCACGAATAATATTTAGATGGATTAATATCATTTGAAAGTTCAGTACAATGCTGTATTTTGACGTGTTTGAAGGTGTAATAACAGTTCAGTATAAGGCTGCTTTCGTTGATAGTATTATGTGTAGTATTAGTTTTCAGTTGTTTGTACATTGTTGATTATTGCTTGATATCATACTCCGGTTTTCATCATATAACATTGAGGTGGCTTCTCATTTTCGTCGGGTATTCGGGTGGGTACGCAATTATATTGCTGGTGGCGGATATGTGTATGGCAAAAAATAGTTAACACATTTTGTTGTTAAACATTTTTGATTCAATTTTAACTTACTTATTATTTAGATTATAAGCTTGTATTATGCTTATTCGTCAGTTTTAATAGAATAAATGACATAATCCCACATTAGAGTGTCTTGTTTTATTTTACAATAGTTGCCAACACATATAAACTCATACTCTAAAATGACAAGCCACGGTTTATACTTTAGTAACAGGATGCATTATTTGTATAAGACGATTGAATTTATGTGTGGGAATTGGAGGGGAAGATTCAAATGTAATAAAAGTGATTTACAAACGTCTTCGAAAATCCAACATCATGTAATTGTCTAAACCACCGTTAATTGTAGACGCGTTATTATTGTTATATTCCAAAACAGAAACAGATAATGTATACAGCTGGGAAAAAGCAGGAACTTACCAATGACTATTTTCGCGATCCCAAGTGCGATAAGTGCCAGTACTATAAGCACTATGAAACAACAGAATGCTGAAATGAAAAAAAGTCCTTTATGATATAAGACATATACTATTGCAATTGTATGTGTGCACGTTACATTATCTGCCACGATACAAAATGGAAATAACATTCAAAACTGCAATGCAAAAAAGTGTAAATTGCATACACGGTTTTAACCTTTTAACCTGCTTTTAAATAATTGAATTGTGTTAATTTAAGATACACATATCACTATGATAACTGTCCTTGGTACATTTGCACCAAATATAAGGCTTGCATTCTTAATTTGTTTAGGTTTTATTATCTTTTTATTTTCTTGTCTCTTCCACTCTACATATTAATAGTGGACAAAATAGCTTGAAATACGTGATTTTTTAAGTTAACTCGTTTTTACTAAAAACCTTGTTCAGCGCGTGATAGAGTACTCAACTTATGAGTTTCCATACTATAAACAAAGAAGAACATCTCAATATATTGTCCTATTTGTCCTATAAATAAATAAGCAACATGTCAAATGTATATTATCTAAAAGTATGTACAGTGAAAAGTATGAAATAATAAAAGTGTATGTTATGTAAGTTGTATATTTACTGGCAGCTCCGCATATTGCACAGCATTCAAGGGCGCCGCCTTCTTTTCCTTTTCCTGAACCTTTTCCCATATTACTTTGCTGACATCTGTGTCGTTAAATCAGAACTGTTTCTCGGCAGTATCAATCTGTCAGGATAGAAGAGGTCACACATAACAGAAAATACGAATTATTTGCCTTTAACTATACCAATTGAGTAAAGATAATAGATTTTATAAATGGGATTATATGTTCAATATGATTTTTGTTTTTCACGTACAAGTTTAAAAATCTATCTAAAAATGATAGTGGTTTTATGTGAAAATCGGGTTGCTGTTTTTCCATTTCGAAATAAGAAATACTATTGTTTGGGGCGCTTGTTTCCGCCAAAGGTTTTCTGAATGTTTAGACAAACTTCATCTAGTACCTAAAAAAGTTGTATATCAGTGAAATAGATATTTTCAAAATCGGACGAGAAATAAAAATTGCATGCGCAAAAGCAATTTCATATGGGGCAAAATTCAATGCAAAAATGATTCTGCTGCATGAAACATTTGAAAAAGTATTAGTTTTAGAATTTTTATCCAAAAACGGTTTTAAATTGTTAGATATTCGTAAATTAAGACACCCTGAAAGTTTTATAGCAAAACATGAAGGCCAACTGAAATAATTTGAAATTTCCTAATTTTCTGCTCTCCCATTTACATCAAAAATTCATTTGGGATGTAAAATATTTATTTCTCAATCGATTTTCAAAACTAAGGTATTTTTATTTACCAGTTCTAATGATATATAATTGATGTACCTGTTATTTAAATTGTTCAAGTAACTGAAGAAAAACCTTTTGCTGAAACAAGCGGCCCTGACAATAGTACTCGTTCTCATTTCTCATTGTAACTTAACCCGATATAAGCAAGTTATTTCTTAATGAAAAGAGAGACGATCTGACAGATGTATATGTGTCAATCTTAATACGAATAAGTAGATAATAATTTGATTTTATAGGTTTCCTTATATACCACTTTAAACGGCAAAATTAAAGTATTAAAGTGCTGATTGAATTTCGAGACTGGATTTGGAAGCTTAAAAGCATCATATTGTGTTTCAATGGCATATCCAATGTGCATATACACTAAACTAGGTCCCATTATATGTACAGTTTAATTATTGTTAATGAAAGAGTCTGGCCTGGAAAACTAGAAGACTCGTCAATTTTTAATTGTTTAATCATTAATATCAATACATATGGTGCTTTAAGATTGTCATTAATTCTAACGTTGTGAGCGAAGTACATTTTATTTCTGTATGTGCCACTAATAACAAAATAAAACCCATTTAAATTAATATTTATGATTTAGCAACAAAATCCAACCTAGTCGTCTAGTTTTCCAGAGCACACATTTAAAGTGAATGACGAGGTATGTCTACAACTTACATATTTAAAGAATGCAAACTCTATAGGCACATTATAAACCACTTTAACCAGTTGGTCACTCCAAAACTGGAGCGTCGAATTAAGAGTTATCAACTAATAATTCAGTTTACGAATATTCAATCACGGGTATTTTAAGAACCCGTGAATATAAACTATACTTTCAATAGGCCTAATCTGTCGTTATTTGGCGGGTTTGTTTCTTAAATGTATGCCCACATTTCATACGAAACTGAACACATAACGATGGTTTTCATTTGGATTTACACTAATCACTGGAATCCAATTCGCCTCCAGTCCCTTTAGCATAAGTTGACTCGGGAAAACATTGTTATTGAAGGGAAATACCAAAATAAATCACAAAGTACTCTCTGTATATAGTATATTGGTCTAGTTTTTAAAAAAGGATGTACATCAGATTAGATAAAGGCGAAATTGCCCCCACTGTCGCTATACTTGAAAATATTAATGGATTTGTTTGGCTCAATGGGTCTCGGCGTAAATGCACTTGTTTACTCAGTGCTTTTTCAGATGTATTGATAAGTGAATAACTATAAATTGAAAATAAATTGTTTTGATATTGTAAATAGATAATATTTGTATTTAAAAGAAATCTTTTTAAAAGAGACTTCTGTAACCTACGACTCAAAAGGCATGTATACTAGATACATGAGTGTTTAATTGTATCCAAGTGATTATACTTGTTAACTATATCTAACACTATCTGTACAGTTGTATGAAATAACACATAAATAACGGCTTACTACCACTTTAATCTACTACTACTACTACTACTACTACTACTGATACTGCTACTGCTGCTGCCGGAATCCGGGACAATGCACATCCGGATATCCGGGGTAATACACATCTGTACCAAGTTTCAGTGTTATCAAATGAAAACTGTATAAGAAGGTAATCATCAACAAATAAGTTCGTCTACTGTGTATCAACAAAGGGCAAAAGCTATAGAGCTGCAAGACAAGAGCTACAACACAAGCAGGAGTTACGCTGAACCAAAATATTTGCGGACCATAATATATACCATAACACTTCCCGTCGTCAACATAACAATGACCTGCCCACCACGTTTCAACTTGATAGGAATGAAAACCTTAGGAGTTACCCAGAAACGAATAATATGTGTTGTGGATAGGTTTTCTTTCCAAGTAAGAAAAGTCTCAAAATAAGCATTTTTATATATTATACCGCTTGCAGCTAAATATTCGATCATTAATTTCACGATACTATGGCTGCATCATAACAGATGTGGGAATTACCTAGATAGAAGACATTACCGTTCAAATGCACGCTCAGAGTCGGTTGTCCCAACTGACTATACTGAAACGAAACGAATACGCAACTCGGGAATTTCCGCTATATATTGTATATTCAATATGCTGCTGTTAATCGAATGTTACATGGCTACGTAAGACCTTTCCTTTCAGAAAAAAAGACTAAAACAACACAGCAAACGTATTACTCAACGTTTCATTATTGACAGAGTACGCGTTTGGCTCAAGCATGTGAGCAAACTTATGATGCAACATTTTGCAAACTCTTTACGTTAAATACAATACTGAAATGGTTCAATTTTTCAAAGGGGATCTTCAAAATTTATGAATTTCTTATGGCAAAGTGTACTGTGATTAAAACGTCTACAACATCACAGTTCATCACAGTTGTGTCATTTCTCTAAATAATTGCAACTCTTTTTTTACAAAACATATTGGGATTTCTCTTTGGAATATTATGTGGAATTAAGTGTGCAGTATATACAATTTATAGCGAAAATTCCCGTGTTTGCGTTTCTTTCTCGCTTCAGTATATATCAGTAAATACTTATCATTTACTTTAAAGGTTGGCGATATTTTTATAATAAGCATGGATCGATTTCCCCGTAAAAGTGTTTTCCCTTTAAAAGATGTAAATTAAATGTTGTATGTTTACCTGTTTACCTATATGGTAAATGTGACTAGCCTAGGAGAATACAAACACAATTATCATCAACTGCAAAAACAATTTTCAGTATCAGATTTAATGATAAATCATGTACCTAATTTTAGAAATCCTTGTCAAACCGCACAGCAACCGTTTGCAAAAATATGCAGTTAGTTTCATCATCATCATCATCATAATAATAATAATTAATATACTGAGTGTAAACTTACTTACGTATGTGGTTGTGAATCCAATCGCTATTGAAGCCACCAATGTGTTTTGTATTAGACTGGGATAAACCTACACACTACATTCTCTGGATTCCATTCTAGAATTGCATATGCAAACTTGCTATATTATTTTTAGAAAAAAACGCAATATAAACCGGTTTGTATGACTAGTAGAATGTTAAGTCACATGACTTAATATATGATATACATAGTGTACATATGTGCGGGCAAGGAACGATAACTCTGCGTGGAGATTGCAATAGGTAGTGTAGAGTGTCGTATAGCGTAATAAAGGGTCTGATTTTAATGATATTTCTACATATCGCAATAGGCATACAAGTATAAGAGGTGTTGCGCTGCACACACGCTTAGAACGCAATAGTATACATATATTCATATTAATTAAAAGTTCAAAGGACATTACACTTGTATCAATATTCCAAATTTATATTCAGTTGGTGATTATGGTAGAAGTTCAAGGAGATATATCTATCACCACAAAATTCAGTTCAAATTCGTTACTGTATGCAGATCTTCAGTTAGCGTGGCTGGTATATATGCAGTCTCATCACAATTGGCCTTAATGTCAAAATGTGTTCATCATTTAGTTTTAATTTCATAGAAATTCAAAAAAGAAATAACAGGTTGCACATTTTTAGTTGGTAGTGATAACATTTGTGGAGTTTCAACGCGATCGGCAAAAAAGCCTCGGAGTTGTAGGCATAATATATGTTAGGTACGGACAGACAGACGGACATGTTAAAGGGGCACATGGCAATCTTGAGTTTTATTCAAGCATAAACAATAGAACATCATTTTATTAATCCTTCTTCATTTCGACTTTAAAACTGCTTGCATATAATTTAATTTACTTCAATATTCTTCGAAATGTTTAAGAATATTATTGGTGCACTATTATCAAAAGTTAGTAATATGTAAAAACAATTTACTTTGAACCATTAGAATAATTAATAATAATGATTGCAAATATGCAAGCTATGTTGAAAACTAACGGGATGCCGTAAGTTTTAAAGAAATCAAGATTGCCATGTGTCTCTTTAAACCTGGTTTTAGGGTGCACCTAACCTCACTCTTACATAAATATATATATATATAACATTATAAAATTATTTATGCTTAATTTTCTAAGTTTGATCTTGGATTTAAATATAAAGTTTCTAAGGTTCTATAGTTTCCGATATAATTTCCGAGTTACTGATGTGAGATTTATTGGAGCTGTGGCGTGTATTAACATTATTGTTGTGTTGTTTTTTTGTTATTGATTTTTGTTTTTGTTTTTGTTTTTTTATTTTTAAAAATGAGAACTTACTGCAAAAAAAGCAATGTGCCAGAATTTACAATTTTACTTTTATTTCACTCCTATAATCCACCATTTCTTTGGCATGTAAAGCTACACTTGATGAGTGTTTTCGAGATATATAGTTCATTTATATTCACCCACTCAGCAATGATAATTATATTAGTGTTTTTAATGCAACAAAATAAGGTAAATGTTAGTGTAATTCTGATAAATCAATATGGAGAACACTTACTTTGTATGGGGTTAAAATATCCTATCACAACACAACTTATGGAATGAATATTTACTCCAACTAATGTCAAAGTCAAATACAAAGCTTGAATACGCTGACTATTTATTGAATATTAATTTGATTAAACCTGCATAATTTTAAAAACAGCGTGGGTACATTATAATATACAGTATAGGATGTAACGTAAACTATTTGTTAGATACACTTATGCGGTGACACATATTTCGGATACCACTTGTATTTCGGTTGGTTGGACCTGTAATATTGGGTTGCACAATATTAGTATTAACCCGCCAAATAACGGCAAAGTAAAAGTTAAAAAAACGAAATTCAAAACTCTATCCAGGTATGCAGGTAATATAATAATGTGTATGTTCCAATTAAAATAATAGGTTTATTCACGGGTTCCTAAAATATTCGTGATTGAATACCCGTAAAATCAATTATAACCCTTAAATCGACGTTCCAGTTTTGGGGTTTGATCTGGTTGGTTGAAGCCATTTATACACCAGTCTTCTAATGCTTTTTTATTAAAAATTCTTTAAATTACACCAATTTTGGAGTTATTTTGACATTTTCAATGTAAAATACTGTTTACACAATATTGACATGGAGATCGAAAATAAAATTGGCTCAGTATCTACTTTTATATATGTATTCCACTACTGAAAAACAAAAATCTGATTTATTCTATAGCAAAAGGATAAATTCTACCCAGAGCTACCCATACCCCCTATTTTGTTGACAACAAAAAATGATCACAAATGACGGAAAAAAATATGAAAACATTTGGTATGTTACAATCTTAAATCCTACATTATATCCATATCTACTAGAATGGAAAAAATGAAACAATTCTGTTGTCAGATAAAACTATGATTTAAAAAATAAAATGTTTAGACTTGAAGATGTCAAAACTTGCCTAACCAACATCCTTAACTGTTTTCAGTGTCATTTAATTCATTGTTATATGTTATCAGAAAATTCCGTTTGCTGTTATCCTGTTACGAGACCCTCCCTGCCCACCTCCCCTCTGCATGGCCATTGTTAGCCCTCGGTAAACCCTTAAACAGTTTTAAATATACCGAAGAGCATCATCCGTGAACATACGTACTTAGGGTCTTGCTTTCATCTACACCTGATTTCGATGACACATGTATGCCCTATTTGAAGGTCCCGAGAGAAGTAAATGTATGCATAAAATAAATGCCAGGTCTGCGTGTTCTTCAGAGATCTCTACATACAAACACTACTTTTAGAAGGTAACATTCGTAGACATAATCAAGTTCTTTTGAATGACAATCAGTAACATATATGATCTGCCGATATGGTAATCCCTAACACGGTTATTGAATACGGTTATTGTTCAAAAAGCCAAACTCGTAACCCATAGAAACGTATAAAATAACCTATTTTTAGCGAGTATCAGTACATTTACGGATTATAGACCGACTTTGCCGCTGGAGTTAACCGCACTCACATAAATTTGTATAATTTTTAATTATTTTTTTCCCGAAGATTGTGCGGATATATTCAAACATTTTACTGGATGATTTCTTCTATAATAACAGTAGCACCGTTAGGTTTCAGAGCAAGAGCATGTTCATGCCTACAGAGGGGAAGAATTCCTCTAAATGGATATCGTATTCATTTATTTATTTTGTGTGTGCATCAACACTAGTTTAGTCACAATTTGTTCTTAAAAAAGTAGACTATCACTTGCCCCTCACCGCTGTGGGTTCGAATCCTCATGGGACCAGGAATCTTTACGTGAGTAAGCTATCCAGCTTGTTAGCTGAACTTACTACAGCGTGCGAACGCTCTAGCTACAGCGGGCGAACGCTCTACTACAGCGTGCGAATGCTCTAGCTATGGTATAGATCGTGCAAACTCACCAGCTACAGCGTGCGAACGCTATACTACAGCTTGCGAACGCTCCTGCTACAGCGTTCTACAGCGTGAAAACCCTCTGCTGCTCTACTACAGCGTGCAAACGCTCTACTGTTCTACTGCAGCATGCGAACGCTATATTGCTCTACTGCACATGCGAATACTCTACTGCTCTACAGCAGCGTCCGAACGCCCTACTGCTCTACTACAGCCTGCAAACGTTCTACTGCTCTACTACAGAGTGCGAACGCTCTACTGCTCTACTGCAGCGTGCGAACGCTCTACTGCTCTAATGCAGCGTGCGAACGCTCTACTGCTCTACTACAGCGTGCGAACGCTCTACTGCTCTACTACAGCGTGCGAACGCTCTAGCTACAACATTCTACGGCGTATGAACGCTCTACTGCTCTACTACAGCGTGCGAACGCTCTACTGCTCTACTTCAGCGTGGGAAAGCTCTACTGCTCTACTACAATGTGCGAACGCTCTAGCTACAGCGTTCTACAGCGTGCGAACACACTACTGCTATACTACAGCGTGCGAACGCTCTACTGCTTTACTACAGCGTGCGTAATTGTTATTATTTATTTTGTACTTGTAGGTCTTCTTCTTCTTCTTCATATACATTAAATGTATAACTGGAACCCTGGAGTATTATCGAACTTATAATGGCGCCCAACGTTTTGATGTGGAGTATACCAGATGCTAAGGAAACCACTCCGTCAGGAGTCCTCGGAAGTACAAAATATCTGCGCGAGTATAAACGGTTGTACCTCGACACAGATGGTATTCTGTATTGAAACTCTTGGCTCGACGGTCAACAGACAAAGCAGCTGGTCTAGCCCGTGAGTCATAGGCAGCAGGCTCTGAAAGGCATCCAAAATGATGTAGGTCATCAGGGAAAAGGCAAGTGCCTGTGGCTTGCAAGGTAGCGATTTTACTAGCCAGGGTTAGACCGTTTATGAGGTACAAACGTTTATACTCGCGCAGATACCAATGTACTTCCGGGGTCTCCTAGCGGAGTGCTTCCTCCCTGGAGCGGAAACCACTTCGCACTAGGTCGGCCACTCTTGGCCTACTTCCGACGGGGTTGGAGTTTGACTGTGTTTTGACCTCTTCGGCCGAAACATTCTGCAAAAGGCACTGACTCGTCAGCTGCCATACATATGACCTTGGCCATATCAGCAGAGACCTGAGGTCGTCTGCTGAGGCCATCCGCGTCTGAATGAAGTTTTCCTGGCTTATAATAGATTGTAAAACACAAATTAGCCAGTGAGGCCAGCCAACGATGCCCTGTAGCATCCAGCTTGGCTGTGGTAGTGACATATGTCAGGGGATTATTGTCGGTGAGTTCATACCACACATATTCGTCAATGTTTAAGTGGAATCCACTGCGGCCATGTATGGCTCGTCGTACATTACTCATGCTAGGAATGTATGAGCTGGATACCGCTTTTCTGAGGGCCGAAAACCGCGGCTTACATAGGCAATAACCCTATCCACCCCATTCTGCATCTGATAGAGAACGGCACCTAGACCGTTGATTGACTCATCAGTTTGCAAAATAAAAGGAAGGGTGAAATCAGCATATGCATGGACGGACGGTGATGGAAGCATTACCTTAATAGTATTAAAGTCCTGCTCCTGTGATTCACCCAAGTTCCATAAAGAAGCGCCTTTAATATTGGCCTTTTTCTTGCCTGATTTATTACCACTCGATACATTGGTAAAATGTCCCTTTAGTAGGCATACCTATGGTAAAAACAGCAAAGCCAAGGAACTGGCGCAGATCTTTCACGTTCCTGAGAGTCGGCCACTCAGTCACAGCCGAGATTTTTCCTGGATCCATGGCAATACTATCTTTGGTAATGACAGGCCGAGGTAAACTACAGAAGTATTGAAGAGCTCGCACTTAGAAGGTTTTAGCTTCAGTCCGTGCTCTGCAAGTCGTCCGAGAACTGCTTCGAGGCGTTGGACATGTTCCGCAAGGGTTTTTGAGAAGATCAGAATTTCGTCCAGAAAAATGAGACACCCCTTCAAATGAAGGTCACCCATACATTTTCTATCAATCGCTGAAAAGTAGCGAGGGCGTTTGTCATTCCCATTTCCATTTTGTTCCACTCAGAGAAACCCAAGTTACCTATAGAGAAAGCAGTTTTCTGTTTATCCTCTTCCTGCATTTCCACGTTCCAGTACCCAGATCGTAGGTCGAGCTTCGAAAAATATTTCTAACCCACGAATCTGGGTAACATATATGCGTCTCTCTTAGTATGTGCATTAAGTTGACGCCAGTCTATACAGAAACGAAGTGATCCATCCTTCTTTCTGATCAAGACTTCATTAGAGGAGAAGGGCGTTTCGGATTCTCTAATGACTCCCGGATTTAGCATCTCCTTTATGGGCTGGCGTACTTCCTCGAACAGACCAGGAGGGATCCTACGGTATGTCTGTTTAAAAAGTGTAGGATCTTCTGTTTCAAAGGGTTTCTGCACCCAATATCAGTTGCACTAGAGGAAAATACATTGTCCAGTTACCTAGTACTAGTATCTGTTTCACTCTAAGCAATTGGGTTGGTTTCAGGTTCTGTTCATCAATATGTACCCCTAAATCATCAACTCTGGAGGATTTATCAGGTTGGGGCATATTACTTGCATCAGAGGCGAGATTGTCTACTACCTCACCCTCAGTAATTTGACAAACAATATACTGGTTATATTGAGTTTACTGTTACACTTCCAACCTTCCCGTCATTTTATGTGAATGTTCCAATGTTGGTCATCCAAGACAATACATATGTCACGGTTCAGGTAGATTGATGCTGCATTGTCCGGCCTGTCAGCCGTGTCGGTCCGGCCGGTTAGCCGTGTCGGTAGAGCATCGGGACGATAGTCCGAAGGTCCCGGGTTCGAGCCCCGGTCTGGCTGTACATTTTTCTAGCCCTGTTACAGTTAGCACCCAACGTGGGGCCGTGACTGAGTTAACTCCGAGAAACATGCAAATGATTATCTGTACCCATGGAAATTCGAGGACGAATTTCAATCTCTAGAGTGAGTATGTCACGGTTCATAGATATTGATGTTGCATTGGTCGGCCGGTTAGCTCAGTCGGTAGAGCATCGCAACGGTAGTCCGAAGGTCCCGGGTTCGAGCCCCGGTCTGGCTGCACATTTTTCTAGCCCTTTTACACATTTATTTTAACAAATTGATCGAGTTTGGTAAAGATCGGATGGGTAATGAAGGTGTTAAGGCGCTAATTAAACGAAATATAGCAATTATAAATAGTTAAAAAAAACTCTGGTGTTACCGTTGTGATCCAATTGGTTTTCCAACTAGTCCGAGCTTCTATTAATATCAACAAGCATGCCTAGTCTGGTAGGGATCTCATGACGAATAAACTAAAAGACCCTATCGCCTTATAGCATATTTAGCTAAATCAAGGACCATAACTCCGGTGTTACTAATTAGATCTGGCTGGGGTTTTTTCAAACTTGTCCGAGCTTATAATAACTCTAATCAATTGAAAAGTGGTTTCAAAGATATAGATACACAGTTAGTCTCGAATTCATGAATCTAAAAGTTCAAAGGATCATAATGCCTTCATCGAAGCATATAATTATGAGTAGAATCTTAAAATCAGGTCACAACATTACAAAACTAATAGTAAAACTAATAATTTATTTGTAAGCATTCTGCTAAAATAAATAGCATGTGAGCAACCTGAATGTCAATAAGTAATGCACCAATAATGTGTTATTACCTTAAGGGCATAGGTGTATTACCTTTAGCGCAGGCCAAACATCGTGTTAACTTTAGTGCAGCAGTTGTTACCTTTAGTGTAGCGTGTTACCTTTAGTCCCAAAAGTGTTACCTTTAGTGCAGCTTGTTACCTTTAGTGCAGTTGCTACCTTTAGGGTTGCAACATTCGTCACAATACTGGAATGTTTAAAACACGTTCACCACATCCTGAAGAATCAGATATAATAGTACATAAATATAAAAGCTATATTTATGCCGGTATTTTTTTTATCGATTTTAACCGTTGTTAAAATGTTTTCTTTCATTGTTGCGATCGGTATTTAACGTCTGTCATAAATCTATTCATAATTAAAGGTTTCATTCATCATGAACACTTTATGGCTATGTACATGTAATACTTTTAACTCTTTTTTCCGTAGTCGTTGTCATAATGTCCTCTGGTAACATCGATGGCTAGTGTTGGCTGCTTCATTCATGCTACACGTAATGGCATATGGCTTGTCCTGGAGCTCTGGTGTATATAATGCTGTTCTTCTGGGTTTAAAATGATTGTTCAATTAAAATCTTACTATTAGTAATAGTAATAGTACGTAACCTACTGTTTTATACATTTCGTAGCAAATCAAAGTAAGCATATAACATTGTTCTTTTTGGATTTTGTTCTGCATATTTCAGCACCGGTATCGAGTATGGTTTTCGATGAATTTATATCTGCATATTTCAGCACCGGTATCGAGTATGTTGACAAACAAGTATGGAGTACGGCCAATGATCATAGCCGGTGTCTTATCGCCGCAGCAGGCCTATCTCTCAGTTACCTAGCCCCAAACTTGTTTGTTCTCTATTTAACATTTGGAATTTTATCAGGTAAGTAATATATTTAATTTGTTATTGTTTGCATCACGAACAAATCAATGCTGTGTATCGATGGAGTTCATCGCGATTATACATTTCACATTTAAGACTTTTAGTGTGGCTTGTACTATATGCGTGTTACACTAATGCTACCTTTTTTGGAAATCTTGATTTGATTTCCTTGCACCGTCACAATTTACTGGATTAACAAACGGATGAAAGTGCGAGGGTTTGATATACAATAATTCTTTAAGTATTCAATGACTGTTCGTCTCTAATAATTGTTTAATATATTATGAATGAAAGATGAAATTCTAAATAATCCTTGATTAGTTTGTACAACAAAGAATAGAATATAAACCCGTAAATCTGGTTTAATCCTCGAGCAGACTTTTCAACCACTTGCCGATAAAAGTCTGCTGAAAACCCTTTATATTTTCCATTGTTCTGGGGGGGTTTTTATGGTATTTTTTGACAGTTTAATGAACATTGTACTTGTTATTTGGTTGTTTGTTAATAATGATATAAAGTACGTACAAATAAAGTATGAAATTAGGCAAAAATCATCCAATAAACTATTCAATAAACTATTCAAGTTTTGTTGCAAAAATTACTTTAGACATAATTGATTTTAACAAATCATTTTGAACATTATTTATGCTTTTTAATATTTAAGAATTTTTTACTGGTCCATTGGGAGCAGCGAGCCCAATATAGGTGGCTTTGAAGTAGAAAACCGCTTAAGCCGGTGCTAGGGGGCGTGAGAAGTGTTGCTTCTTTCATTACTCTCATGAACAGACTCAATAAAACCGAGTCTGCTGCTTCATTCTCTTAATTGTGTTTGTTGCTCTCAAAGGATCACCTTTATCAGTATTTATTAGAATACAAAATTTCGGTTCACTTAATGTTTCTACCTTGGATATCTGCATTATTAAGCCTACGTTACCGTAGAACATTAAATAGTATATATTCGAAAATTATTTCAAACCTTATAGGTTATTACAGACATATGTATCCATGATGTGAACACTGTTTGGCTCTTGTATTGTCCGTTACATTGTGTTTGTTTGTTTTTTAAATAATTTTCTATTTTCCGTGTGTTACCAGAAATCTAGAAAAGTCAGCCAATAAACTACTAAAGATGTTATTACAACATTCCTTTAGACATCATCGATGGTAACAACAAACTTGAACAGACATTAAATTAGGTCAATATAATATGATTACCTAATGTAATAAACGTTACGCACGTTACCATTTAAGTTTACACCATTTAATTTAAATGCAAACATGGATGTGTATGCTTATGTTCCTTTATATACTGTTAAACATTGAATGAAATGAAGTTTGCATATAGTTTACACGACTCTTCTGTATTTTATTACGTTACAAAATTCAAATACAAATAGCTATGCAAAAAGTTAACTGATAATGCATTCTTATAGTAATCAAATGTAAACGAATTAAGCAATGTCAATATATTCACAAAAATTGTTAAAAGTTACTTAGGTTACTAACATATATAAATGTATAGCTCTATGACATAACATACATTTTTATGGAAATAAATTACATCAGTTGAGCTCATGATTCCTCTTTTCATCGTCATCACTTTCTTCAAATTCACCGATGCTTTTGTGCGTACGTCTAATTATGGGGGGTCAAAAATAAATTAAAGGTGCACCCATACAATTTTACAAATGCATCTCAATTTATTTAGGTACAACTACACTGCTTATGGGTGCACCTACACTTTTTATAGGTGCACCTACATCTATAGTTTTGACCCAATCGTACAGCTTAAGTATTGCGCCAAAAAAACACAAATGTAAGTGTGCAAGTTTAAATGCATGATTATTGAAAAACGGCACGGCGGAAAAAAGCGTGAGTTGTGGCCTTTGTATTTTTGTATTTGTTGACATCCGTGTACTGAGGTTTGCCCTATAGGCAGCACACTATCCTCTACATGCTCTCCGTTCTTTTTTAAAGATCATCCGAATATTCATGCTGCTGTTGGAACAATCCAAAATGGGCACACTTTGGTCTTTTTAATAATATTCAATGGGTCTGCCTTGCCTCTCCGAACAAAGCCACTGGTTGTATCACAGGTAGTGAAGCAATTTAGTGAGGGTAGTAAAGAGCAAATATCAGACCCCTTAACCTCTACAATTTGCTTCACATTCAACATTCACTTTTTTTAATCTACCCTGTGGTACCAAACATAACATATGGTTGTATTGAATTTCCTGAAACATTCTTTGCAAGCAGGATCAGTACGACTGTGTCAGGAGAAAGTACCACAATTGTTTCTGATGTTGGTGAGGGTTGAAAGTAATATAATCAGCCTGAAGTTTGACACCTCCTACGATGAAAACAGATATTCTTGATCATCAGCGATGACATATATGACATATATGCCATCTGCAATGGTAAGCCGTGGATATTTTTCCGAGACAAAATAGATTTCACGGCTTTGGAGTTTTGGTGCATATGTGTCTGGTTCCAGTATATTGTTTTCCTGGTAAGGTAGACACTGTTGTCCTAGTTAAAATACTTTGTAAGAGATTTTAAAATAATGTTATCTAAAGTATGATACTGCCTCCGTGATTAAATCACAGGGAGGTTATTTTGTATTGTTAGTACAGGTACAGCTTACACATTAGTTTTACACATAATATAACTGAGTAAACTATACATTGTTTATAGAGAATCACCTACTCTAGTGTGAGCTAACCCCTCTTTACTTCCTCCGAGACCTAGGTTTTCCTTTCATAATTTAAAATCGGGAATTCAGGAATTTCATAATAAATTTGGTTTAGTTCCTGCCGATAAAGCAGCTAATAATGTAATTATTGTTTGACGCCTACATTACGTCAATGTTTTATCTCCGGAACTCGGCAGCACCAATTCGTATACTCCAGTACATTTGACTTAGGAGGATGTTGTTTCCAAAAATATCACTCAGTGCACTTCTTTCAAGGCTGGGGTAGACGAAAAGCAAAACAAACTGCCACCTATTTACTGGATTCCTAAATTACATAAAAATCCATATAAGGCCCGCTTTATTTCGAATTCTAGTGCCTGCACTACAACAAACATCTCCAAACTTTTAACTTCTTGTCTTACTGCCGTTAAAGATCACGTTGAACGATATTGTGATAAAACTTATGAAAAGTCTGGGATTAATTTGTTTTGGTCTATAAAAAATTCAGGAAACGTTCTTGATCAAATTTTCAATAAACGTCATGTTTCATCTATAAGCGCTTATGATTTCTCTACACTATATACAACTTTACCACATCATCTTATCAAAGACAAGCTAATTTCTCTTATTCAAAAAGCATTCGCTAGAGAAAATACTACATTTTTGGCCTGTAATAATATTAAAGCGTTTTTTACTGACGGAAGTTTAGACAATTATACTATGTGGACTTGCTACGAGGTTTGTGAAGCACTCATCTTCCTATTAGATAATATTTTCGTCAGGTATGGAACCACCGTTTATAGACAAATTGTTGGTATCCCTATAGGTACGAACTGTGCACCACTTGCCGCAGATTTGTTTTTATTTTGCTGTGAAAGAGATTTCATGTTGGGTCTTTCACCAGATACCCAGACAGATGTTATTGAAGCCTTTAATGACACCTCTCGGTATCTGGATGAAATATTGAACATTGACAACCCTTTCTCTCCAACTATGGTTAATAATATCTATCCTAAAGAACTTCAGCTTATCAGCTAATATATCTGATAATAACGCTTCTTTTTTTGATTTAGATCTCTCGATTGAAAATGGTGAAATAATTAGCAAAATCTATGACAAGAGAGACGATTTTAATTTTGACATTGTTAATTATCCCCACTTGGATGGGGATGTTCCCCCGAGCAACATCTTATGGGGTGTATATGTCTCAACTTATTAGTTTTTGTTTTTCAAGAGCTTGTACTCGAGTTAAGGACTTTAATAATCGTAATGCTTGTATAACTAAAAAGCTACTCAATCAGGGTTACCGTTACCATAAACTGCGTAAAACCTTTGCAAAATGTTATTATCGTAACCCTGATCTTCTTTCCAAATGTAAAAGTAATTTAAGGACTCTTCTGCGACAAGGACTATCACAGCCTGACTTCTATGGTGATGTGATTTATAAACTCCGTAAGATTCTTGGTCATGATCACTTTCATACTATCTTTGTTAAACGTGTTAACAAGTTTATCAAAAGAGGTAATGACCCTGTCATTTTGCAACGTACTGCTTTCCTCTTTAATTGTACGATGACCGGACAGGCTGTGGACCCTATGATGACGCCTACCTAAAGCCCAATGGGACGGTGGCGTTTGATGTTTGTCTATGATCTTTCTCGTCGTGCTCTTAATGGTTTATTCTCTTGTTGCTCTGGCTTCTGCCAAGTTATTGAGTACCTTCATTATGGCTTTCTATGCTATTGTTTTTTTTTGTATTATATTTACACAAGCATGTTTGTGTTTTACTTATATTGCCTATTGATGCTGCCTTATTAGTTAGAGATTAGATCATGGTGGGTATTTCTTTATTTACACTGTCCTGTTTTAATGGGATGACAGTAGGGTAAGTGTGAGGTTTGGTGCACCTTATGACCGGTTTAAACCCCCAGTGGCCTTTGTTGCCACTGACCGTTCCAAGGCGGTAGCCCTATTGTCAACCCTTTTGTGTTTGTGATGTTGTTTGCATTTTTTATTACTTTTGCCTTTTCGTTTTGTCTGTTTGCGTGTTTGTTTTTGTGTTTTGTGGTTGACTGTCGTCCTTGAATGCTGCTTTCCCTGTCCGATATTTGTATCTTTCTTGGTATGAGTACAGTATTAAGGGTATACACATAATAATCCGCTACAATTTACTGTGACTTGCATAAAAGAACACTCGGGGTAAGATTCCCCAGGGGGATCTCTCGCCAACTGAGAAGAGGAACCCTTCGAGGTCAATTGGGCCCTCTGCTGTGACCAGACGCTGTTTGTCTGCCTGTCAGTCTGTCTGTCTATCTATTTATTTATTTATTTATTTATTTATTTATTTATACTAATGATTAACATAGCAAAATATTAACACCTTTATTTCTGGAAACATCCAATATTACATATAACTTTAAATGGTTTCGTAACTTTCGTGTTTATCTCCTACGATGAAAACATATCTTCCTGATCATCAGCGATGACATATATGACATATATGCTATATATGCTATCTGCAATGTTTAAGCCGTGGATATTTTTCCCAGACAAAATAGATTTCACGGCCTTGGAGTTTTGGTGTATATGTGTCTGGTTCCACTGGTCGGAAATGAAAATAATGAATTGTATCGTATTGTCGTGATTACTCATGAAACTCTTAAAATCACAATGGGCCTTTTTTTTCGGCCCTGACAACAGGGAAGTTGGAATTTCCCCTCGCCTCCTGCTCTCAAACTACTTGATAGATCTAGGGTAGTAAGTGTCTGTCACAAAATCGACTCAATGTGCTTTGGTCAACACCAGCACCAGAACGTACCAGGAACAGAAGGCGGACTCTGAGACACTTTTAAGAGATTTTAATATAATGTTATCTAAAGTATGATACTGCCTCCGTGATTAAATCACAGGTAGGTTTTTCAGTATTGTTAATACAGATACAGCTTACACATTAGTGTTACACATAATATAACTGAGTAAACTATGCATTGTTTATAGAGAATGACCTACTCTAGCGTGAGCTTGGTGTGAGTACAGTATTAAGGATATACACATAATAATCCGCTAAAATATACTGTAACATGCATAAAAACACTCGGGGTAAGATTCCCCAGGGACTGTCTGTCTGTCTGTCTGTCTGTTTATTTATTTATTTATTTATTTATTTATTTATTTATTTATTTATTTATTTATTTATACTAATGAATTACAAGTAAAATACTAGCACCTTTATTTCTGGAATCTTCCAGTATTACATATAACTTTAAATGGTTACGTAAATTTCGTGCTAATTTTACATATCATAACATATATTATTTATTTTTTATATTATATATATGTATTATAGGGGTTCTGTTGTAATTTTCGTCTCACTCCGTTTCGCCTCAAATTACAACAGAAAACCCCTATAATACATATATATAATAAATCACCATGAAATGGTGATTTTACTTGATTTATTAAAACTTTTTTAAAATAGGGGTAGTGAAGATTGCAAGTTTATTTTTTTTTATAAGTTATCAAAATTACATTCAATTAACAATTTTCTGACCTTGAATACAAAGGTGGTGGATCATACTCAAACACACTACTAAAACAATAAATCACACACTTTTTACACTTTTTTGTAAGGTTGCCATTGCTTCCTTTCTTCCCTGTTCTACTAGTTCCTTTTTTTGAACTTCACTTATTTCAGCCTTTTTTTGTTTGGTGTCCTGTTTTAAGCTATAATATTTATCCAACTCATCTAAATCATCTTAAACTCTTGATCAGATATTTGTGCATCACTCAACGCTTTTGATATTAACTGCTTTATACTATTTAACTTAGCCTCTGCCAAAGTTTTTATTTCATGATGTTTTTGAGCTTTTGCATTAAGCTTGCGTCTGATAAAATTAATACAAACACCTGTAGCTCCACATACTATTGCTGCTATTTCTAAAGGTAACAAAACTGGAACAACAAATCCAATCCCAGCCATAATAACACCTGCAGATATCAAGGTAGTGTCAATTCCATCTGTAATATTAATACCACGTTTATATTTTTTATAAAGTGACTGACGTATATCTCGCTCTGTAATTAACTTTTTTTCAATCTCTGAAATCTTTTGTAATCTAAAATTTTGTCCGTCTTCCACTGGCAACTCAGGATATATACTTGGTGCTGTTGGTTGCTTCATTTTTTTATTAATAAATAAAAAATTAAATTAATTCAATTAATAATGATGCCACCGTATTTACAGCGGTAGCGTTAGCAACCTTGCATACAAAGTTAACAACAGAACCAGCACCAATCTCTAAAGGTTTATCAAAGTTATCATGATTGCGTGGGATGATGTGAAGCGTTATGCCATAATTTGGTTGTTCAACACCATTGACAGAAACTATTATAGTTACGTCACCAACTAATCGGTCACTTGCTAAACCTATTCCCATAATCCGTCCACGGCGTGTCATTACATGCCCCACATTTGATTCTGCCCCGCCGTTACCAAATGAGAGTATTCTATTTAACACAAGTGGGCCCTTAGCCTCCGCAAATATTGTTATAATCCCATATTTAAGATTATCAACTCTATCTCTCAAATGATTAAACTGGTCAACAAAAGGCAAAACTCGCCTATGTAAATCTGAAACAATATCTATCAAAGCCTCTAAGTCTCCTGTTGTTTTTTTAGGTCTTGTTGGTCCAAATATACTCATTGTTTTTTTTATAAAAATATATTTTTTAAATAATTTCTAAAACACAACTCATAGGCAAACCGTGATTATTTATCTTGTTGCCATACTCATCTCTGACTTCTATTTTCAATTCAGTAATTGCATCATTTGTAAGACAGTGATATTCAGGATAAAAACTTGTATATACTATATCTCCAAACTGCTTATTTACTACAGGTACAACACCTATAATAGTGATTGGTGCACCATTGAAATAATTACTACTCGTATTAACTTGTTTCAGATGAACATATAGCTGTTTATAAGGAGCTAAATCAATTGGGTAATCTCCGAAACGAATACCTTTTAACCATTTTCTGTCCTCAAATCCCAGCATTTTTGAAAGACCGCTTGACATTCGTGTCTCTATTGGCGTATCTAAAAAGGCTTCAGCATTTTGGACAATAATGTCCAGGGTAATCTTTTTATTTAGAATTTTAAAAACTCTTATCAAGTCTTTAAAGTTATAGAGTCCATCTGGAAAATGTTCTGTTTTATCTGGGTTTCGTGTCTTTATGGTTTCATGAATAATATTATACCAACCGATAGTGTATGTAAAACTTTTTAATCCAACGCGCTTAGTTCCATCTCTATTATCGATATACTGTTGTAAATTAATAGAGTTGTCTATGTTTGAAATTGTATGAAACATTTTTTTTAATATATATATATAAAAACACAAATAAAAATGATTTCTAAAGAATTCAAATATAACCCGGATGCTCAATATTTAAATACTTTTAGCAAGAAAGTGATAGATATAATAAATCAAAACATAGTTATTACATCAGACGGTAAAGGTTTTAAAGCATCATTTTCTAATGTCTTTGAAAAATACAAACTTTCATACGTCAAATCAGATGCTATAGTCCAACGCTGGGGAACAGATTGGATGTTATTTTGGCAGAATCAGTTGAATTTTGCTATTTGGTGTGCGACAACTGGATGTGGTATTGATTTCAACAACCATCTAAAAGCTGATACTCTGGTTGGTTCGTTATTTCGATTTCATGTATATTACCAAGTCAAAAGAATATTATTTGAAATGAGTGTGGCAATGCCGCAAGACTCAAATTGGAATGCGTTTAATAACACATATAACAGAAACGCATACGAGAGAATATGCAAGGAGTTTAACGTTGACTTAAATTCGAACTGGAGACAGAAACAAAGCTATAATAATGGTCTAGGAACAATTTATAATTACTGGACAAATATTGGTTATCATCCTTTGATAAATACTGTATACGACAACAAAACGATGAGTTTTACAGTCTATGAGAGTGATAAAACATATCACATTGATTACATTGCACAAGGATCTGAGGCTGACAACAGCTGGTCTACTTTTATACTAGATTGTTCATTTGGATTTACAAGAGCTGGAGTAGAAAGAATCAATGACAGCATAAGAACATACTGCTGGGCAATTATTGGCTCACAATCACAAACAAGAACAGATATACTTGGAACTGGAACGGCATTTGATGCACAGAAACAATTTTTAGCAAATGTAGAGGACGCAATAAAATGCCCCATCGACTTGCCCAGTCAAATTTTAAGATATGAAAACACTCTAAAATATGCAAGAAGTAAAGTAAATTTTGTCTATGGAAGTGGATTGTACATGTCTCCGAGTGAAATGGAATTAAGAATCGGAATAATACAAGACTACAATAATGAAATTGTAATAGCAACCGATGCACAAGCATTAGGATTGAATAATGATGTAAATGTAAAACCAGTGCCACCAAAAAATATTCAACCTTTTCAATGCACCACGACAAAGAAATTTTTACCGGAACATTCTGATAAATCAATACATAAAACTGTGGAACATAACCCACCAGAAATACAAAAAATAGCGATTGAACACGAAGATAACAAAACAACTATAATTGTTGGTACCATAGTAATAGGTGTTGCTGCATTACTTATTTACGAGATTTAAACCACTCTTTGGCTGCCACATACAACAACCCGGAAACAAACACAAGCTTACCAAGATTAAATAGTTGTTTTTTTATCCAATCTTTTACACTTGATGGATCAGGCTTTGGAGTTGGAACTGGTGCAGTCCCTCCTCCTGTTGTAGGAATAATGGCATCAACTAATACCCCAATAATCATACCAAAGGCAGTCAAAATACTAACAATAGTAATACCTTGCTCCCTAAACAAGGTTTTGATTTTCTCACCCAATGTTGTGTCTTCTTTTAACACCTTATTTATAGTTTCTTTTATCCTGTTTGTTTGACTGCGTAATGCTTCTTTGTTTTCACTTGCCGCTTCAAGTCGTGCACTTCTTTCATCTTCTAAGTTTTTTATTCTGTCACGTAGGCGCTCTTGTTGAAACGCATCCTCCTGCTCGGGAGTGCTAACCTGTTCTAATTTTTGTTTCTCTTTTGTTATGTCTTTATCAAGCTCAGTGAGCTTTGAGAGATTATTAGTAAGTTCTCCACGAAAGCTTTGCAATACCTTATCTGAACCTCGTATCTCTCGCATTGTTGGACCTTCTGTTTGTGTTTGAACAGCAGTTTTATCTATTGTATTACTCAAATTACTCTCTGCTGAACCTATGGCATCTGCTGTATTTTGTACATCTTTAGTTGTTGAAAAAGTTTGCATTGGTATATCTTCTCCTGCTTTTGTGAGGGTATCTCCTATTTTTGCCAAGGCTGCTAATTCTGCCCTGCCCTGAGCAATTCTTTCACGTGGAATTAATAAATCATAATTTTTTAAAATATTTCTAATAGAGTTAATGCCATGTTTTTTAATTAAAGTGTCCAGCGCATAAAACTTGATTGGTTCGTTTGGATTATTTCCCTTATAATAGGTAAGTGGAACATCATCCGTCCCAACTGCATATAACATTGTTCTACCGATTTTGTCCTCAGCCACTCTAAAATCATTTTTATAATCAATTCCGCTGATCTCAGCATCAACTTCAGTAAAAAATTGATCTACTAACAATTTTTTGTGTAAGCTGTTCTTCTGTTTTATCTTCCCCTTGAAGCTGATCAATATGGTTATTTTCATTTACAATTTGTCTCTGAAATTCTGAGCCAGGTTGTGTAAATTCTGGTTCGTCATCAAGTAATTCATTCCAGGCATCTTCATCCATATCTTCAACATCTGGATCAAACGTAGGATTTTCAAATCCACCCTCAGCCATTGTTTATTTTATTTAATTTTAAAAAATATATTTAAAAAATAAAAACAATGTCAGCTTACGGAAACAAACTCAACCCTCATAGAAAACTAAGAGAACCTCATGGTGCCAAAGTGTAGTAATAACTAATAATCCATCAACAATAGACCAAAACCAGCAACTGCTTGTGAGATTTCCCAATCTAAGTACTAATGATGTAATAGTTCCTCGTACTGCTCGTCTTGCCTTTGAAATAGAACTTAAAAGCAGAACAGACGCCAACGCTATTCTATACCAGAATCTGGGTAGAACAATTGTGAAAAAAATGACAATAAGAATAAGTGGCAATGAAGTCATGTCAATAGACGACAGTGATATATATCATTGTTATGTAGATTTATGGAAAAGCCCTACCGAACGATTAAACATAACTTACCAAGGTATTGGTAAAGCAAACATGTTAAAACATAGAGTTGGTGCGGGAGATAAATCCTCAGACACCGGAGATGAAGCTGTAGCAGCAGCTTATGGAAATAGATTTTGTATTCCACTGGACTTTGAAATGTTAGAAAGTCATATGCCATTTTATCAAGCGGGGCTTGGTGATAGGTTAGAATATGAATTAACGTTTAACGATTATAACAAAGTTATTAAAAGCAGTGATGATGATGCATCTTATGTAATAAAAAATATCTGCTTGGAATTTGATACGGTTAGTGATGTTGAATTAGCCAGACAAATAAGACAGCAAACCAATGGTAAGATGTCATTTATGTATGATCGTATTTTGCGACATAGAACAATAATAGCAAGCAAATTTGATACTCTTTGGAACATTAACATTAATGTACCAGCACGGAGCATGAAAGGTATTCTAATGCTGTTTGAAGACCCAGAAAGAACAAGCACTGAAACCTATTACAACCCAAAGATTGAAAAGGTTGAAATGACAATAGAGGGAGTACCAAATCAGTTGTATAGTCAGGGCATGAAGGCATATCAACATTGGGATGAAATCAACAAATATTTTGCTTTGACCTCAAAAAGAAACAAAGAGACAGTAATAGCAGCGAGGGACTTAAACTTTACCAATGTTTCTCTTGAGACTTATCTGACAAAATCATATGCTTTGTGGCTTGACCTTAGAACATGTGATGACAATTTATTACACGGCAGTGGAAGAAGAATAGAAAACGGCAGTGAAGGCATAACGATATTAATAAATAAAAAAGCAGATGCAGATCAACCTTTAAATATTTATATATATATATAATACAAGATGCGCAAATCAATTTCGAAGATGGAAGATTCAAAGAAGCAGGATACTAAATATCCTAAATATTCACACAGTGCCATTATCTGTGGTCAGACAGGCTGTGGTAAAACAGAGTTTGTTCTTGACATGCTTGAACAAGAGTATGTTGGAGTTTTTGAACATATAATTATATTGTGTCCAACCATAGAGTGGAACGAGGCTTATAAAAATAGATCCTGGATAGGAGATGTAAGACACCCGAGAGATAAAAAAGTAATAATTGTCAATCCCGTTAGCAACGGCAAAGAAATGTTACAAGAACTGTTGCGTTTATTTTTCAAACAATATGCTGGCAAGCCCACATTATACATTATTGACGATTGCTCAGCCACAAAAGAATTAACGAAGAAAAAGGATATGTTATCAGAGTTGGCATTCTCTGGCCGTCACGCCAAACAATCAGTGTGGGTCATTTCGCAGAGATATAATTCTGTTTTGAAAGATTTGAGGGAGCAAGCAAAATGGTTGTGTATGTATTACACTAAAGACAGAGATAGTTATGAAAATTGTTTGAGAGAAAATGATGTTATTCCAACCCTGGAAGAGAGAACCAGAATAAGAAAAGCTTTAGCAAAAACTAAATATTCCAAGTTAATTTTGAGGACTGACCAAACAACTGGTTATTGGGTTGAATAATTTTTAACAGCAATTCTTTTTTTCTAACAGCATTGCTTTGTTGCTAATAGTGATACTAACAGCAAAGTAGCAATGTTAATAGCAATACTGACATGAAAATATAATGAAAATATCAGAAAATATAGTAATGCTTATAGCATTGCTCATAGTAAAGTAGCAATGTTAATAGCAATGCTTGCAGCAAATTAACAATGCTAATAAAAAAAATAGCAATATTAGTAACAATGCTATTAACAATACTAACAATTACTAGTTGCATGAATATCGCAGCTGGTTGTTTTATGTTTTATGTTTATTTCAAGATAAAAAATAAAATTATTAATATAAAAATGAATGCGGAAGAACTATTACAAGATATGTCGGAAGGTTTTACGGAACGTGATGAATCAAAGCAACAAGAAACAAAAAAAGAAAGATTATCAGCCATAGTGGCTGGCGGCGGTAGTCGTCAATATTTGGGTAAAGACATACAACTCGCAAATATAGATAGCATGCCCCCGGATGAAATTAACAAACTTTACTGCAGATATGAAGCAAGACTTGGGGCAAGTATCACCAAGACTTTAGGCAATTATTTTATTAAGTTGTATGTGATGGGAGTATCAAAATATTTTAATGTAACCAATTCACCAAAGCTGATAGAAGATTTGGAGGAAGACCCATTTATTAATCATGCTTTGACAAGTGCTTGTTGTGAGTTGTATTACAGGTATGGAATGTGCTTAGCACCATTTACAGCAATACTGACAACTGTTAGACATATTGATTTTAATAAAAATAAAAATATAGATAATATAAATGGAGAACCAAGAGAGTGAAGTTATACCTGTTGAGGTTGAACAACAAAAAGTAAAAAATCCAAAACGAAAAGAGGCTGGGAAAAAAGGAGCAGCGGCAAGAAAGGCAAAGCGTTTGCTTCAGGATGCAAAGCAAGATGCTGCAAAGCAAGATGCTGCAAATCAAATAAAAAAAAATAACAATAGATGAAGAGGAACCAGAAGTCAAAATAAACGTATACAAAAATTATATTCCGCCGTGTCTGGTTTTATTAGTAGGCATTGCTGGGTTGGGTTTGTATATTTATAACAAAAAATCTGCTACGCAACCTGTGCAACCTACTGCTGTTCATGTTGCACCAAAAGACCCGTTTGATTTTTAATAATTTATTTTAAAATAATAATCATATAAAAAAATGGCAGCAAGTATTGACGGAAAACAAATTGTAAAAATGATGTATCATGCAGGAGTGGAAACACTTCTAACTGTTGGATATTCTGAGATTGGCAGAAAACTACTAAAAAGACCAGCCCCTAAAGTAGATTTTAATATGACAGATTTTGGGATGCTGTCTGTTGATATAATGTTAGCAATGGCTACAAAGGATATGCTGATTAAGCAAGGTATTATTCCTGCGGATATTATGAAATAATTTTAAAAAAATATATATAAAAAAATGGCAAGTGCAGTAGCAATGATGATAGGTGGCGCATTAACAAATGCATTGGCGTTTAGCGGTTCAAATTATTTCTTTTCAAAAATGGGAAGTCATTCAGATGAGGAAAGACAAAGGCATGACAAAGCAGTGGAACAATTGGAAGCAGCACAATCGGAGTGGAATAAAAAAGGAACAGAGAGGTTAGATTTTATTAATAAGCAACTGCAAAAAGAGCATCATGCAGAGCAGACTTTTGATGATGTAGACCAAGCTATGAAGCAGTATTATTATATAACTGGCAAACATTTGCTTTTGGAACCGGAGCCCAAGTTAAGTGATTTTTATACACCATCTCCGGATCAACAGAATAGAGAAATTACGTTTATTGTGGTGGGCATGGCTGCAACTGGATTTGTGGCGTATAAATTGAGTTCATAAAAAAAATAGTTTAAAACTATAATTACTTTGGACTTTTTTGGATTTGGAATGACTAAGTATGTTTACTTTGAAAAGACTAAGTCATATGCGTGATACCTATTTTTTTTGTTGTTTTTACATGGTTTCAATCCAAGTGGTCGCATATAATATGGTGGTTTAGCACTCTTCTCTAATTTATCTTTGAGATGACCAGGCGCCCATACTTCACCGTTGTCTAATAATGTCAATACCATGGATGGACCATATTCAGTATCTACTATTTTCGTATCTGTAATAGTGTATATTTTATTTACTTCCAAGTCTGTCCATTTCTTTGTGCTATTTTGATATTGCTCTTCAAGCAGTTCATCAAATCGTGCAGTTGTGATTTCCATTTTTTCTTTATAGTTATATAAAGTTTAATCTTTAGTAGAAAAAAATGGAAAAGATTTATTACAGCCCAAAAGGATTTTGGAGAGGTTACACAGCAGTTAAACAATTAGCAAAAGAGGCTGGTGTAAGTGAAAAAAAGGCATTAGAATTTTTAAAGAAACAAGCTGTGTGGCAGATTTATTTACCCGCACCGAAGAAAATAATTAGACCCAGGTTTGATGTTTCTGCTAAGAATGGAGTGTATCAAGCTGATTTGTTATTTCTGCCGCATGATACTTTTGGCTTTGGTCGTGGACGCAAGACATATAAATATGCGTTGACTGTGGTTGATATTGCAAGTAGATACAAAGAAGCAGAGCCACTGACTTCCAAGGATAGCAAAGAAGTTGCCAAAGCATTTAAGAAAATATACAGTCGACATTTGAAATATCCAAAGTTATTACAAGTGGATCCAGGCAGAGAATTTATGGGTGCAGTATCGCAGTTGATGGCAAAACACAAAGTAAATATCAGACGGGGCAGAACAGAAATACACAGAGACCAAGCTTTAGTGGAAAGATTTAACAGAACATTAGCTGAAAGATTGTTTGGTTATCAGTATGCTAAGGAAATAGATTCACAAAAACGCAATAGAGAGTGGGTAAAGAGATTACCAAAAGTTGTTAAAGCAATAAATGTGGAAACAAAAAAGCCTCCTCCTGTTGAAACAAAACCATTAAAAGATGATCCTATCTGTATGAATGCAAGTGTAAGATATTTATATCAACCCGGGGAACAAGAAGGTGGAAGACGCAGAGCAACTGATCCAATGTGGAGTGTAGATATTCACAAGATTAAAAGTTATATGGTGGCGCAAGGTATAAGAGTTTATTATTTGAAAGCACCAGCGCCACAGAGAGGATTTGTCAAAGAAGAATTACTTATTGTTCCTGCTGATACCCAAATTCATAAGTTTTTATAGAAACCGTGTGCATCAGTTGTAATTCCATCTTCTCGGATGTATCTTTTTGAGTAAAATGGTGATAATGTAACTTTGTTTACTGTTATGCCGTATATTTGATGCTTCATCGTGCATATCATATTCATATCATGGGTGTATTTTTTTCTTGTTAAACAATGCATCCTTGTAGTTTTCAAAGTTTATATTTTTTTCTATTACATATTTTTTTACTCCCTTTTCTTTCTTAATAATCTGCTCATCCGCTCTCGAATAAGAATATAGCTTGGGTCTTAATCCAACATACTCAGCTATAGCAACACCAGCACATTCGTCTTTCATTTTACCCAATACTTTTTTGTTTGTATCATCAAGCATTGGATGATTTTAAGGATAATCGCTTAAGTCATATTCATCTTTCATTTCAACCATATCTTTGTATGCATCATCTGTTCTGATGTCTACCAGTAGGCTGTCAGTGTCTGTGTATAATAAAGTACAGTCATTTCCGTACCTTTTCTTTAGGGTATTATAATACCAATCATACATCATATACTTTGATAAATCCAATACTGACATCCCAACATAGATTGGTTTGTTTAATGTTAATTTTGTTTTGTTTACATGTACTGCTGATAATTCATCTGAAAATTTTATACGCCTGTTAAAGTTGGGTTTGGCTATTATTTTTCTTATCTTTTCATTTTCAGAGCCGTTAGTTTTGACTAGTTTTATATCTGTCCGCTTGCGTAAATTTTCCATTGTCTTGCCAAACACAGAGTTGTTCATAAGTTTGTAAAAATCTTTTTCAAATTGTGATTTAGCTTTTTTCCTAAGTTCTGTATTTAAACAAATATATGATTCCATCCATGGTTTTTCATTAAATGCTAATACTCTGTGTACTTTCTTTAGTTTCATGCCTAAAGATAAATACAGTTGCAGGTTTTTGTAATGTATCACATATTTTTCTTTGTCCCTAAGATTGGGAACTAGTTGTTCTGTATTTATCATGCCATTATTTTCTAACAGATCTGTTTGGTATTCAGACAACCATTCTTTTTCTAGTACGGAAAGACAGTAGTGGATAAAGATTCATGAACGGGACGTTGAATTTGGTATTACATAAGTTGCTATCTCTTGGATAAATACTAATATGTACTTATAAATCTGGTGTTAATGTCTACGTCACGTTTACCCCGCATGCGCAGACAATTTTAGAGACATTTTGAGGACGCCATTTTTATTGCAGCAGAGTTGAATATCGTTGGCATTTCCATAGCGGATATTAAACTAAATGCTTAGAGCTGGAGAGTAACGGTTGTCCAAAAGTTCGCGACGAAAGGTAGGTACGTGTATATGTTGTGAGTTTGGAGATGATGTATTGGTTAAATGTATTTTTGTCTCAAGCGCTATCGAGAGCTCTCGACTCCTGTGCTGTGGTCAGTGATCGGCTGACTGTTATTCGCGATGAAATTGAAAATGCAGGATGTGTGTGTACATTTTCGAAAATCTCGTTATACTTGTACGGTTTAGGGGAATGTTTGATGTGGTTGGGGTGTGTTTGAAGGATTATTGTACCAATGTGATGTAAAACTTGTGATCTAGGTCAACTGATGTTGTTGTTTTTTGTGCGAGTACGTATGCCCGTTAGGCGATTTTGTCAATTTAGGAAGCCGGCATTGTTTTTGGCGTGTTTGAGGAAGTATTCACGGCTGTTTGAGTTTAGGTGAAAGGTAAGTAGATGTGATATTCTGTTATTGTGACGGTTTTAAATTTAGTAATGCGAAGAAAGGTTGGGGCGCCTGTGAAGATTGTTTGTTTTGTTAGTTGTATGCGAGTGCGCATGCGTCCAGTAAGTAGGGTTTGATCTGTCACTCATGTTTGTTGTGGAAGATCTGTCACTCACGTTTGTTTTGGAAGCCACCTTGAAAGCTGCAGTGCTTTCGTGTGGTTGTATTCGATGAAGTGTTAAAGAAGATTTCACTTGATTGCCATTGTTAGTACATGTGGATTTGGTAAGGAAAATATATATGCATTTGAGAAATGGCTGTGAAATATTTAAGCTTGCTAAGTGCATAACATTTTCGACGGGAGGGTTGTGCTAATACTCCTATGCCTTGCTAAGTATGAGATTTATGTGGCATTGACAGTGAGATTGTGCATTGGCGAATAGGAAGGACAGGGTAACACATATTGTATTCAAGTAATGTGTTTTGCACATCCAGTGTACAAATAGATTGACAGCTTCTGCCTTGGGGATAATCGTATCTGCAGGCCTGTGCCTTTTTTGGTAGGTTTGGCGGACGTTATTGGGGAAAATTGGCGCAGGTCATACATCGTCACAGAGAATATGATGTGCATGTGGCACATAAGGTGCGATGCGCATGTTGAGAAGACATTTCATGACTGTTTGTCAAAGAAATATACCTCGGGCTTCCCTGAGGTATTGATTGTTATCAACAAGCGTTTGCCGTTAGTAAACAAGTTATGACCTGGCTTTGTGTAATTGCCTGAAGGTATGAGGTGTGTTGATGCAGTAAAGGGGGTCACGTGCTACTGAATACACACATCTTTTGTTATGTCTGGCAGAGTATATGCTAAGTGTCAAGTAAGCAGAAGGTGATTGGGGAGTTAGTAATGAAAGTTTGGTTTATTGTTGAATTGGCTCATGAGTAAAGGAGAGCGGTATAGTGATTGATGTTTGTAAAGCATGGGGAGAATGACGGGTTTTAATTAAAAATTCATTTCAATGTCTATCATGTATTAGTAGAATGAGTATATTTGACCTGTGTTATTTGAAGTATTCGGATATAACAGGTACGTATTTTGTCGTATGCACTGCAATAGCAGCAATTGGACAGGGAACTAGAATTTGCCGTTATGCACTTCTTGTGTGTCAGACTGGAAAAATAACCCAAAGCTGAGAATGTTGGGCTGCTGTTAATGTCTATAAATGGGAGATAATTATATCAAATTTTCTCTCCTTTCAGCAGGCCTCGTAATAGTCCTTGCAGTGGTGGTAAGCCTGTCGATTGTGTTAAAGGAAGAGGTTCCCTCCAGCGAGAAGTTGTTTACACCGTGCCACGTGACTTCGGTATGTTGCAAGTGGTTCAATTTTGTTGCTTATATATATAAATTTCATGTGTTGATGTTGATTGCCTCTTTGTGTGCCAGGGACAGAAATTAGCAGTTGGCGGTTACGAGTAACAAATGGTCTGGGCGGGCAAAATGTGAATTCCATGCAGCCATGTGATAATCAAAAATATGCAATAAAAGGAAATGCAAATGGGTAATCATTGGACACAAGCATTACATTTTGAGGCCTTTACCGGATAGGTTTTGCTTGTGTGCTGTAAACTATGTGCTAATGGCCGAATGGTAAAAGGAAACCCTTAACAAAATAACAACAAAGAAAGTATATTGTTGTATTTGTCTGATTTCGCAAAATAAAAAGAGTTGCGACTATTGACTGCATTTAAACGTTTAATGCACTATGTAAGAACAATTGCGTAATGTTCTGTTCCCTAGTAAAATGTTTCTCGGACGATTGGTTAATGGAGTTCCCACGTTTGGATTCCAATTTCTCATGTCGAAAAGAGCGGCAAATTAACAAGCCCATTGGGCTTGTGTTACTCTTCATGCAGTTAGAACACAATCATTACATTAAGAACACAATGATCGGCAAGAACAGGCATTACATTACGCAGTTACACCGTTTGCAGCGAATTAGATTGGTCGTGAGGCAATCAAGGCAGCCATGTATAGTGTGAAACACTGTTGTGGAGGGAGCCCTTGTTCTTTCGTAAATGTGCATTTGCTTGCTGCGTGGAATGAAACATACACGAGCGATATACAAGCACAGTGGAAAAATAGGTACGTTCTCAGGCCAAAAAACAATACCTGTGTCTACATCGGCTCGACTGTCTGTGTTTTTAGGGGCCTTTTTCCGCCGTTGTTATTACAATATGTTGCAGTAAACTGAATCATAGACAAACTTTCAGCTGTACCATCAACTTGTGTGGGGTGTGAGAGATAAATACATGTACAACCTCACAATATCTTGCTGCTGCAAAAAGAAAAGGAAACTGCATACCTACTGACCTTACTTCTTAAGAGCTTGCAATAAGGAACACACCTACCTGTTTTTTTGGCCTCATTGTTCCAAATTGAATTTCCATCGGTCAAAAACCATGTGTACGTCTCTATTGCAAATCCTGCACCATGATGTTGGCTCCTGTTCACATTTAGACCGAAATAAATTAATTTCTCATACCCTGGTAACCCCTGCACATGCTCACATTGAATGGCACACACTTATGGAAGCAATATCATTCCTGTCTCACGTGTGACACACTTCAACATGTACACCCTTGCAACTACTTACATTCTGCAGATATACTTCTCCCCATGCTAAATATCTCCTGCACATGTTCATACAAGCACGTCTGTACAAATAGTTTCTGTAGGCACTAGTCCGCGACTAGTCACCCTGTCAGAAATGGCTAGTCCCAAGAAGGAAGTGTGGCTAGTCCCAAGGAATTGGACACAAGTCCGGATTTCGCTTTCTCATTATGTTATAACTGCGTCTTGCATACTCATCACAATTCCTTATACACAGTAAAGGAAACAATCCTTATTTACTCTTCAGAGATTTAATTTATGTTTGAGTGGTAAATATTGTAGACTGGCATTGGGTGAAACAGTAGAAAGTGTAGTTGATCCTAGCAAAAATTCATGTCGATGTGAAATCCAAGATGGCCGCCAAAGCTAAAAATAGAGTTTTAATATACAACTTTGCAGCGAATACTTTTTGAAAACTATAAGTTATATTGATATGGGACTTTTTCTAAAATGATCAGCATGACATGATGTTGATCGTTGTCAAAAATTGTTTTGATTCAACGTTAAACATAGCTGCCAGCGGCCATCTTTGTTTACATAGAGTTATATAGTAAAAACTTGTAGCGACTACTCCTCTGAAACAACTTGACGGATTGTCATGAAACTTTACAGGAATGTTGCTCTTGATGTGTAATTGATCATAGCAAAATTTCAGATATGCCAGAAATTCAAGATGGCCGTCACAGCTACAAATAGATTTTTAAAAAATAAGTTTGTAGCGACTACTTCTTGAAAACTATAAGTGATATTGATATGGGACTTCTTCTAAAATGATCAGCATGACATGATGTTGATCGTTGTGACAAATTGTTTTGATTTGATGTTAAACATGGCTGCCAGTGGCCATCTTTGGTTACATAGAGTTATATAGTAAAAACTTGTAACGACTACTCCTCTGAAACTACTTGACGGATGTTCATGAAACTTCACAGGAATGTTGCTCTTGATGTGTAGTCAATTTAATGCATTGTTATTCAATAACTATTAAAAACCCAAAGCAGAAGACAATTTTATTTCTGTTTTCGGAAAATTCAAATGCCCGGATAATGTATACTGGGTCACGATAGTTATATGGCGGTTCCTATTACCGACTTTGCGGTGATTAAACATAAAATTATGTATATAATTATACTGGAAATTAGAATTATATTTTTAATTAATCGTTATTTTAACATATTTTACTATTCTGCTGTTGGTTATTAATACATCGATGGGTTCTTTAGTCAGAAATAATCCGAAAAATTGTAAAGAATTCCGGGTCATAAACCCGTTATTAGTGCCGCCTTGTTAATAGGTACACAACGCAAAGGGTTGTGGGTAGCCAATTTATGTCCGGTGAAGAGAAATGCGACTTTTGGACAACAAAAACGAAAAACACACGTTATTAAATGCATTAAAAGTTTGAAATACGTATTGCTTCCAAAATTGTTCATTGTATTTATCATTTTTATTACATTTTTCATTGATCCGTGCTCTAATTTCCCCCGTGTTCCCCCACGTATCTATCACGGAGAATCGCGGTGATTTCTTTCTTTCGAGACTGGATTTTGCAATCGCGGCGATTTTTACAGTCACAGGCTGCGAAAAAGTCGTAATCCGCGTGGCAGCTACTGCATATGTAAATATGCTTTACGGTAACCCTCTGAATGAAGTGCCACACGCTTGCTGTTTCTATGGTAGCTAACTCAACATGCAGAAAGGAATGCATTATGTAATAACATTTCTGACAGTAGTCCGTGCAGTCAATTTTGAAAAGTGTGGGATATGCAGGTGTCTATGTCATGGAATAGATAGTTGGTGTCATACGTGTACACATGCATTGTTTTGGCTCGCGCAAGCCTGAGGTATTTTAGGGAAGTTTGCATACTGCGTCTTCAACTGCAGGAGTAGCATGTATTTCGCGAAATATCGGGAGGCGTTTCATGAAAGTAATGTGTTACTGGAACAGCCTGACGTCATAGCAATCCATTTCCGTTTTGATTCGGACATTCCTCCATTTTGTTTTCTTCTGTGCAGCCAGAGTACTCCAGTGAGAGCGAAACAATTTATCGTAAGTAGAATATGTGCAAGTTTACACTCTCCACTGTCATACGTGTCAATAAAGTTAGCACACATTTTTAGTTTATGAATGTTTTGTGTTGTCACGGATTAATCTACATGAAATTAGTCTTGATCATGTTCGACGCCTGATAATTTTGTAAACAAGCAAGCGTCGCAGATGATCTAGACTACGTATTTGTTATTCATTCTGCGTGTTTAAAAATTCGAGTGAACAATTGGAAGGTTGTGTGTGCATAAACATTCCCTGACGTTTCTAGTCGTAGTTTGCATATTTGGTCATTTGTAGTATCTAAACTAAAAAGAAGAACAAAATACCTAGACGGAGACGTGAGAATCATGGCTGTTGTGGTAGTCCGTGTCATTCAGACCCTGTGTATACCGAATGTGTCTAGGATATTTGTGTATGACTCATGTTTCAGGAGACCTCCAGACATATTTTTCTTGAATGTTTATCTTTCGAAACATCTTGTGCTCTTTTGTTTCCATATAATTTTGGAAACTTAACCCTGCGGTCGCCAAGTGTTAAGCATACTTGACTCGAGTCCCAGAAATCACGTGTATAATTTCCAGTGGGGTCACATCCCGGATTTTTCAAACAAACTCCCGCAGTATCTTACTTGGGCATGGTACTGTGAATATAGGTCATCCTTCGGAGGGATGTAAAGTAGTCTGTCCAGTGTACAGGGAGAACTATACCCTGTGCAATATCTCTCTGAACTTCTATGTTAAGCAGTGATACAAAACCAGGGCCCTATATGAATTATATAGAGATTATTTAACTGCTGGGATCGATTATAGGGAAATCTTTCACAAGAGGTAGGCGTGTAGTTTTTTTCACGAACGGGCGCATGCGTGTGAGTAAAAAAAAACAAAGCACATCTACCATGAAGTAAAGGATTACCCATAGTCGATCCCAGCAGTTAAATAATCTATTTATTACATTTTAAATTACGTTTTTGCAAACAAATATTCGCTTTATTGAACGTTATTGGCGGATGATGTTGACGTTGGCAACACTTTATTGACGTCACGACTCAACGTCGCAACGTTAGTTATTACTGTGTTCTGAGTTAGTTAACACTAATGATTTAAAACTAACGGGGCGCTGCTAGTTTTTGAAAACTCGAGATTGCCATGTGTTCCTTTAACACTTATCAGTGATTGTAAAGTTCAAAAACACACACAGCTGAGTATCTCTGGCTAATTCGTAAGCAAACATTTTCAAGTTTTCTGTTTTGATCAGCCATTTTGGCCGCTAGAGGGCGTCACATTATTTGATGTTTTACCCGGCTCGATCGGGCAGTTAAAATCTGTGAATAATGTCACAACTTTATATGACAGATAACGTTGAGCGCGGGGACACAAACCAGTTGATTGACAGCAAGAGGCGTAACAGTGGGCGGAGTCTTATCGCACCGACAATTTGGTTTTCAATAAACGCTGGTTTTCACTAAACGCTGACATAATTAGTTTATCGATCTAAATTGATTGTCACTAATTAGCTAAAACACTCAGCGGGATAATGGCTTATATCGGTGGGAAATTTGGATTCGCCAGACCGCCGATGTCTGGCGAATTTGGTGTGTATTTCTTACGGTTTTCATTCGCCAGTTCAGGTTACTTTTCGCCTATGGCGATTTGGCGAATGGCCTAGTAAGCCCATTAAAAATAACCATTGGTATTCGTGAACAGTCGTAAAGATGTGTTAATGCTCTGATCAACGAAATATGAACCCCAAATTGTACTTTTGTTTTCGATCGCTGTCGTACAAATTCGTTACCTCACCGGTTCACTCATAAAATATGTTGACGATTTTAGCCGAATATTTTCAAATAAAACTCACAATGTTCCGTCGTATATGCAAGCGTCTAATCATTTGAATCGATAAAGCATGTCGTCTGAGAACAAGTTAAATGTCAACACTAAATTTCCTTCATAGGAGGGAGAACAGCCTAAAAAACAGCGGGTTAAAGTCAATACTTGTCAAAAACAATAAACTAACATCTTGTGTGGTGTCACATATTAGTACTGCGAACAATTTAACGTTTTTGCAACAACGGTGTCGGACAAACACTGGTATTTATAAATTGTCCTTGAAAACAGTGGGAAAACCTGGAAAAGACCTTGAATTTTGTTTTCAAAAAACTGTGGGAACCCTGTAATACACTTACTTTGTACAGACTAGTTCTCCTGCTACCCTGGCTGGCATTCAACAACTAGTGACCTATAACATTGCCATGTGCCGGTTGAATGAATGTTGAAAATGTGTTACAGTCCCCTGCACATTTAGCCAGTAGAACATCCACAGACACTTTCACCTCTTGTCTGCACTGTATTTTCAATACTATAACACTTAGAGATACCAAACTTGGTATGTGGATACATCTTGGGATAGCTGTGTGTCGCATACCAAAATAAGGCCACTGTGACCTTGACCTGTGACCTCTGTCATAGAAAATGCTTGTCCAGACCGTATTTTCGATACTATAACACTAAGTCTTAGAGATAGCAAACTTGGTATTTAGATACATCTTGGGATGGTGATGTGTCGCGTACCAGAATAAGGTAATTGTGACCTTGACCTATGACCTCTGTCATAGAAAATGCTTGTCCGGACCATATTTTCAATACAATAACACTTAGAAATACCAAACTTGGTATGTTGATACATCTTGGGATAGCGGTAGGTCGCATACCAAAATAAGGTCACTATGACCTCTGTCATACCCCAAACATTGTGAGAAGCATCAGTATGAAGTGGAACTGCGCATATACATGAAGTCATGGGTTATGCTTTGCAAGAGTATTAATAACTTTCTGTGATAGTTATGGCTCCCCCACACAAAGTGTGGAGGGGAGCCATATTGATTTTGTGCTGTCTGTCTGTCTGTGTCACAAACGATGTCCGATCTATAACTAGAGAATGGTTGGACCTATTGTCCTCAAATTTAGAAGGATGGTTGATCATGACTATTAGATGACCCCTATTGATTTTGGGGTCACTAGGTCAAAGGTCAAGGTCGCGGTGACATTGACTGAATGGTTTGACCTAGGGTCTTCAGACTTGAAAGGATGGTTCGTCATGACCAGTAGATGACCCCTATTGATTTTGGGGTCACTTGGTCAAAGGTCAAGGTCGCGGTGACATTGACTATCAAAACTATATCCGATCAATAACTACACAATGGTTGGACCTAGGGTCCTCAAACTTGGAAGGATGGTTGGTCATGACCAGTAGATGACCCCTATTGATTTTAGGGTCACTAGGTTTAAGGTCAAGGTCGCAGTGACATTGACTATCAAAACGATATCCGATCAATAACTGCACAATGGTTAGACCTAGGGTCCTCAAACTTGGAAGGATGGTTGGTCATGACCAGTAGATCACCCCTATTGATTTTGGTGACATTGACTATCAAACAATGTCTGATCAATAACTAGAGAATAGTTGGACCTAGGGTTCTCAAACTTGTAAGGATGGTTGGTCATGACCAGCAGATGACCCCTTTTGATTTTGGGGTCACTAGGTCAAAGGTCAAGCTAGCGATGACATTGACTATCAAAACGATGTCCGATCAATAACTAGAGAATGGTTGGACCTAGGGTCCTCAAACTTGGAAGGATGGTTGGTCATGACCAGAACATGACCCCTATTGATATCAAAACGATCCCCGATCAATAACAAAACAATGTCTAATCAATAACTAGAGAATGGTTGGACCTAGGATCCTCAAACTTGGAACGATGGTTGACCAATAAATATTACTGATACAGGTTGTAGATACAGTCACAGGGATAATGAATATCAAAACGATCTCAGATCAATGAGAACGGTTGGACCTTGAGTCATCAATTATGTCTGTTCGGGCGAGTGGGGGAGCCATACGTTTTTGTCCAATAACATTTTCTAGTTTTAGTTTGACATTCTTTTGATCTACATCTTTATTAATTTCGCTTAGTTTTGTACACTCTTTTTGTGATGTCTGGGCGATCTCTGTAGTGTAAGGAAACACACTTTTCTTTCGAGAAAAGAGATTCAAGTTCAAGTCTTGGCAGGGACCTGACACACTGAGACTCAGTGAGTTGTACATACAATTGTTTTTTTCCACATCAGTAATGTTGTTTTTGTATATTAAACATATTTTTCAACAAAATACCTATTCTCATTTGTCACTTTCCGCCAAATCTACAACATCTCATGCACCCCACTTAAAGGGATGCACAGCAATCTTCATTTCAGATTTTGTAGTGTCCCTTCACTTCTTCAGTTCCCTACCGATTATTCAATCATGACCGTTATATCTTGGTAGTAATACTCATCCTTACAGCAGGTTGTCACACGGTTATTCTTCCGTAAATCACCCCAGCAACGACTAAGCCAGTGCCCTTCAATTAATAGATTATTGCTCCCCACAACAAAGTGTGGTCGGAGCGCCATGTTCATTTTGACCCCTATTGATTTTGGTGTCACCAGGTCAAAGGTCACATCCGGGCTTACATTGACTATCCAAACGGTGTCCGATCAATAACTACAGAATGGTTGGCAGAAGGGTACCCAAACTTAGAGGGATGGTTGCTCATGACCAGTCGATGGCCCTTATTCATTTTGGGGTCACTAGGTCAAAGGTCAAGGTCGTGTTGACATTAACTATCGAAACGATGTCCGATCAATAACTACAGAATGGTTGGACCTAGGGCCCCCAAACTTGCAAGAACGCTTTACCATTACAACTAGATGACACCTATTCATTTTGGGGTCACTACATCAAAGTTCAAGGTCGCGGTCACATTCGCTATCTAAAGATGTCCGATCAATAACTACACAACGGTTGGTCCTACGGTCCTCAACCTTGAAAGGATGGTTGGTCATGACCAGTAGATAACCTGTTCTTAGCTCCACTGATCAGAGATCAGCAGAGCTTATGCCGTGGTGCGGCGTGTCTGTCTGTCTGTAAACTTTTATTTGTAGCGACTACTCCTCTGAAAGTACTTGATACTTGACGGATTTTCATGAAACTTCACACGAATGTTGCTCTTCATGTCTAATTGATTCTAGCAAAATTTCAGGTCGGCCGGAAATACAAGATGGCCACCATGGCTAAAAAAAGATTTTCAAAATACAAGTTTGTAGCGACTACTTCTTGAAAACTATAAGTGATATTCATATGGGACTTTTCCTAAAAATGATACAGCATGACATGATGTTGGTCCTTTTCAAAAATCGTTCTAATTCGATGTTAAACATAGCTGTCAGTAGCCATCTTTGTTTACATAGAGTTATATAATGAAAACTTGTAGCCACTACTCCTCTGAAACTACTTAACGGATTTCCATGAAACTTCACAGGAATGTTGATCTTCATGTCTAATTGATCCTAGCAAAATTTCAGATCGGCCAGATATTCAAGATGGCCGCCACAGTCAAAAATAGATTTAAAAAACATAAGTTTGTAGCGACTACTTCTTGAAAACTATAAGTGTTATTGATATGTGACTTTTCCTAAAATGATCAGCATGACATGATGGTTATTCGAGTCGAATATTATTTTGATTCGACGTTAAACATGGCTGCCAGTGGCCATCTTTGTTTACATAGAGTTATATCATGAAAAATTGTAGCGACTACTACTCTGAAACTAATTGATGGCTTTTCATGAAACTTCACAGGAATGTTGCTCTTCATGTCTAAATGATCTTAGCAAAATTTCAGGTCGGCCGGAAATTCAAGATGGCCGCCATGGCTAAAAATAGATTTTTAAAAAATAAGTTTGTAGCGACTACTTCTTGAAAACTATAAAAGACTTTTTCTAAAATGATCAGCATAGCATGATGGTTATAGGAGTCGAACATCATTTTGATTCAATGTTAAACATGGCTGTCAGCGGCCATCTTTGTTTACATAGAATTATATAATGAAAACTTGTAGCGACTACTCCTCTGAAACTATTTGACGGATTTCCATGAGACTTCACAGAAAAGCTGCTCTTGGTGTCTAATTGATCCAAGCAAAATTTCAGGTCGGCCGGAAATTCAAGATGGCCGCTACGGCTAAAAATAGATTTTCAAAAAGCAAGTTTGTATCGACTACTTCCTGAAATCAAAATCAATCAGTAGAGTTTCAAGGTCATTGACCTCTTGTTATTTTCCGGTCACTATATCGGAGGTCAAGGTTGCGGTGCCCTTCACTATCAATACGATGTCCTATCAACAACTACAAACTTGATGGATCTAGGTCCTCCAACTTGAAAGGATGAATGGTTGCTCATGACCAGTACATGACCCTTATCCTTATTCATTTAAAGGTCAAGGTGCCGGTGACCTTCACTATCAAAACGATCCCGGATCCAGAACATCTACATGCAGTCCGTACTTCCCATGGTATAATATATGTGTTATACCTTTTCTTGTTTACTGCTAATCTTTCCGGTGCAAGCGGATAGTCATTGTGAGCTTCATGAAGTTCTTTAGGATATTCCAAATCAACTTCAAGCATTTGTCCTTTGCCAGGTTTTGGTTTAGAAAATTGTCCACTCTTGTTTTTGGTTTTCCAAACAAAGCCAGAATATGGAAGTGGCTGACTCATTGCCCATCCATAAAGGTTATTTGCATCATAATACATTAAAAAGTTGTTTTTCTCGTTAGGGTTATAATCAGCTACATGTGGATTGTTTGCTTTGGCATATCGTTTTGATACCATACTAATTCCACCACGCATACCTTTTTCCATAAATAAGTGCATGTCAATGTCTCTCAAAAGTTCTAAATCTATTTTTGAATGTTTAAGTAAAGCATCCCAAGAAAATCCAGGTGCTGTATAGTAATGTAAAGCATCAAGTTTGTATGCACTCATACATGTTTTTCTAAAAGTTTGGAACACATCTGCTAACAGAGTTACATCAGTTTTTAGATATAAATCATGATAGTCTCCAAGAGTTTTACAGTTAAACTCTTTCCATATTTTTTGAGCGTATTCATAATCTTCGAAACTTATACTTTCATCTGAGAGACTACTGTAAAACTTTTCTATAGGCGGTAATTGCGTTTCCTTAAATCTTTCCATGCTGTTCATATATTCGTATGGATAAACACCTTTTCGTAAAAGTAAATCTGTTTGTTTTCCAAACTGATTTTTGGTAATTTTAAAATCAGATTTGTCTGTTGATTTAACCAATTTTTCCAGAGACGAAGCCATAAACTGAAAGCTATCCAAAAATCTAAGTTGTCCGGCACTAAATGAAATATACTTTTCAGCGTTGTTTGGAATGCATGTAATATTACCTGTCATTTTATGTATTTTTTGCATTACAAGATGACTATCATATCCTTTGAGGTTGTGAAATACAACAGGGATGATTGTTTTATTTGGTTTCAGTTTTAGTTTTAGGTTGCAGTTTTTATGTGCTGCACCTCTGTATTCTCCTGTAAAATGACAGTGGTCTCTTACTTTACCGTTTTTATCATTTTTTATTTCATCCTCACATATCCAGCAATGTGTTGCTTTTTCATGATCTTCCTCATTTTGCTGCGTCATGATTAATGGTTTTGGGTGAGCAAATATTTTATTAATGTTGCTCTTCTCGCATTCTAAGTGATTTAAAAACTTTTCAACAGCCTCTTCACCTCTGTAAATAACAGGTTCTTTAGCTTTGCCATCATATCTGACAACCTGGTATCCAAAACCACAAGCTTCGTGTACATTTGTAATTTCAGATTTCTTTCCAAATTCGATTGATTGCGGTTTGATTATACTTTCAAAATCAGCATATATTGCATAAGGCACAGGCATCTGATTTTGATGATTTTTAAATTGTGTGTGATTTTTACCTTCTTTTGGCATTTCTATTCTGCAAGAATTTTTATTGATACCCTCACAGTCTTCTCTGTGTTTGGTAAGTATATCTTCTCTTGAAAAGCCGTAAAGACAACGATCGCAGAAATAAGTTTTACCGCGATATTTGTTTTTATCATAAAGTAATCTATTTAGATTTTTAATCCAGCAATAGTGATATTTTGTTGTTATTGTTTTTGGTTCGTTGGGATAATCATCAGGGTTATAATTGTCATCTATAATTCCTTCTTCATTATTTGGATCATCTTCATCTTTATTTTCTAAATCAATCTCAACGTCTTCAGAAATTAAAAGCAAGTTAATTCTTTCCATTTCTTGCGGTTGCTCTGATATTCTATATGGAAATACAGATACCCTTTTTCCTGTGCATCCGTAAACATTAATAGCAAGGTTGTTTTGTTTTTCTACTTTGGAAATTTGTGAAATTGGAGTGGGAAAGTCAATACCATCCATATTCAACTTACCCATGTGTTTGTTATAACTAGATATCCTAGTTGGATTATTTTTATTAGGCCACAAAGCAGAAACCAATGCCACTTCCAAGCACTTATTATCTTCATTATTAACATTAATTATTGCTTTTTTATCAGGTACTGCTTTAGACAAAGGAATATATGAAGAACCTTTTAATGGTTCATACTTTGCAAAATTTAAGTAAAACGTAACACAGTGATCAATCTCCAATCCAGATGCTGTGTTTGTAAATCTTTCAAGACTCTCTTGTATATTTGCAGATGATTTATCGTAAAACTCATTTATTTTTTCAGAGGTTAAAATTGCATTTTGTTCGCTGTGTAATACTGCTGTTATGTATTTTTTGGTATCACCATCATCTTTAAATAAATTTACAGTGAGACCTAATTGAAACTTTAATCCATTCATCTTTGTCAGCTCTTTGCTTATTTGTTTTGTGATAATGGATTTCTTATCACGGAATAGTTTTTGAGGGTCTTTGTATTTCTCGGCAGATATCTCGTATGCTTTAAAATAGCCACACATTGGTTTGTCAACCAGTTTTAATTCTTCTTTAGATTTTCTATCATTAAGCTCTTTCAACTCATTTATAACATTGTCTCGTGATTTAGCATATTTCTGATTTTGCTCATCTTGCAATTTATCATATTTCTGCTTTTTTTCTTAGCACGTCGTCTCTTGAGTAAATTTTCTAATGTTTGAGATTTAACCTCTTTTGAAGTTTCTTTTGAAACTTCTTTAAGAGGTTTTAATGCATTTATACCGTTAGATAGTGTTTGTTTATCTATTACACCTGTATCAAACAGGCGTATTAAATTTCTTATAGTCTCTTCGTTTTTGTCCATTCCTTTATTTGTTATATATTTAAAAAAAAATATTTAATATAAAAATAATTATATATAAAATAGACAATGGAAATCAATGTTTGCAAATTTCTTAAAATTGGATTACATAATCCATGTGAAAATCAGCCAACAAAAGATTCTAATTATTGCAGTTTGCATAAATATAGATTAAAAACAAGTCATGCATTACCGTGTCTAATATGTATAAAAGGCACTTCTGCAAAATATCAAGTGTGTGTTGGTTGTGGTGCAGCTTCAATTAGAAAAAAGAACGATTATTGGAGGTTAAAGTCGTATAACGCTGAGTGTCTCAGATTTAGACGTATTAAGGTTTAAATTATATTTTAATAACTTATAAAAAAAATTAAACTTGCAATCTTCACTACCCCTATTTTAAAAAAGTTTTAATAAATCAAGTAAAATCACCATTTCATGGTGATTTATTATATATATGTATTATAGGGGCTTTCTGTTGTAATTTGAGCCGAAACGGAGTGAGACGAAAATTACAACAGAACCCCTATAATACATATATATATATTTGTTATCATTCATTCGTTTATTCATTTAATGAGAAACATGTTATTACTAAAATAGTCCTTATTTGACTGAAGAACTAGAGCCTTTAAAGTGGGGTCTATAGCCATAGTCGTACTGCTGAGGAAATGTCTTAAAAAGATATCGTCAAAAGTTAAGATCAACCTCGCATCAACCTTAATTAAGAAGGATATTTTTTCCAGACTTTTCCCCCAGTGGGTGGTATATAGTAAATCAGAACCATATAGTCCTCTTTTGGTCAAGTACACCCTTGTGAAATTTATACTTTTATAACGGATTCAATTAGTTAAATACATGCATTGATCGACCCGCATTGCATGTTATATTTGATATCATAATATCGCCTGCTTCATTGTTTCAGGTGCTGGATTTGGAATTATCTATATTCCGACTATAGCGGCTATTTCCTACTACTTTGACAAGATATTAACCTTAGCTGCAGGAATAGAAGTTTCAGGAGTCGGTGTCGGAAGCTTCCTGTACCCGGTGCTTATTCGATGGCTCATACATGCGTATGATTGGAGGCAGAGTCTGCTTGTTCTCTGACCAGTTACGCTAAACGCATGCGTGTGTGGAGCAATCATGCGTCCAATCAAAAGGCCAGAGATACATAATAATCGACCAATACTCGATGTGACGTCATTCAAAGTTTCCGGCTATGTCATGCTGTGTGTAAATAACTTTTTGTGGTGCGGCGGAATTACAACCATGTATATTCATATGCCTGTGATGAGTGAGAAAAAGGGAATGCATCCATACACCAGTGCGATGTTAATCTCAGCTCTAGGTATCGCCAACCTGTTTGGAAGATTAGCTTGAGGACTTCTAGGATGCTATCCACGTTTCAATGTGTTTGCAATGTACGGTCGTTCCTTCTTCTTTTCCAGTGTATGCATATGCGTGGTTCTATTCTTTGATTCATTTGCTGGTATGTTGCTGTGTACAGGTTTGTTTGGGGTGTTTTCTGGATGTTTTGGCACGCTCCTTGTGCCAATTGTTATTCAACTGCTTGACCTTCCACGGTTTGCCTATGGCTTTGAGTGTCTTTTACTGTTTGAAGCAGCCGGACAGCTTATTTGTGGACCTCTTACAGGTGCAGTATTCAGTCTTTGAATTTGTTAATTATGTTGTCTTTAATTATAATATTTAAATATCGCACGTAAACATGTTCACCCTGAGGATATGAGTATCGCCCTCTGGCCAAAATCAAAAGGTTCATTTTCAGTACATATTTCACTTTGCCGGATTTTTTTCTTTCTTTTTTCTTTAAAGTATCGCTATGGAAGGTAATTGAAACCGGTAAAGTACGTTTGAAGTTATGATGAGTTAAATACAGCAATTTTACCGTACTCGCCGAAATGTAACGAATATCAACGCGCACCAAAGCTGCGTATGGGATGTTTATTTTACTATCACCCTGCGATTTTCTATCAACCTGCAAGATCACCTTTATGTCAGATAGTAAGAAATTACACACTGGTGTCTATGGCTATTTAGCAAGGCGTTTTACATGTATGTGAGGTATAATAATAAGTTATACTATAAATATCCTTCATACATGTTCTAGTGACTATGAAAATGTATATTGAAATTGCCAAATTTAAAAAACAATACATATTTTTAGAACGTTTTAATTGTAATTGGCAAATACTCAAACATTTATCTCAGAAAGAGACATGACATTCTTAAGCTTTAAATGTGAAACTGTTTTGGCAAGGTTTAAGGTAATATAATCGAGTCTATAAAAAAGTTAAAGAGAATACATTTTCCGAGTTATATATGTTACAAAAATACTCGTGTGAGTATGTTGCGATATACATATAAGGTAAGGTAATTATAGGTTATTAGATTTGTATTGGGATATGGGCACGAGTTATGTTTACGCGGAAGAACGAGTGCATATATACCAATACAAATATAATAAACCTGTGTATTGCATCCGCATTTTTAAATTAGAACAATAAAATAGGTTGTAACATTTAATTTTCACCAAAAACATTTATTTGAAACTAACATATTGTCGTTACATCGTGGGAATTTTCACAATGAAATCAACGTGATATACTTTCTTTGACATGAACAGACAATTGCATCAATCACGAACGAGTATACAATACACACCCAATATGATTTAACTACACGCAAATATGAACGAATATTGACGTTTCCTGTTGCATTGAAAGTAAACGGCACTTGTAAATGCGTATGCAAAAAAATGATACACATGTAGTGTGCTGTTTGTCGTATATACTTAATGACTACGGCAATCGTGTTTCCTCTCCCACATGTATTTTCATAAATCATAATTTTTCTGTTTTACAAAAAAAAAGCATTGCCATTTCACGAATCTACATTTATCATTACAGGTGCCATGTTTGATCTCACACAATCCTATACACTTACTTTCATAACTGGTGGAATATTATGTATAGCCAGCTCTGTGGTAATGATACAACCGTATTGCTACATTACAAGTCTCTCCCTGTCTCAGGATGAGTCCTACAAGTCGCCGGAGAATGAAAGGTTAGACGAATCTATCAGCATGGCTAATATCAAATATTCGTCACATCGGGATATTGTTCAAATGACAGTTTCAATGGAGAGTTTAGTTGCCGCGAAGCAGATATATCAGCAACAAAGATCTACTCAATCTGTACACATGTCTATTGACAGAGATAGACAAAAACATTGCAAAGATGTATCATTGCTACAAAGTGTGTTGAAAAATCGGAAACAATTATCTTGCTCAACAGAAACCGTGTGAATATCTGGTGTCAGATTAAATATACGGATGATTTCATCTTTTTTGTTTGAATGGTGTTTTGTAAACGTCATTTCACACTGGTCAGTCCATGTATGACGTCCCATCTTTCCTGAATAGAACCAGTACTGTATACCTCCCTCCATCCGTAAGAATGTTACTTTTGTCTATCAGACTGGGACTGATGTTTAAACTGATGTGTAATCTTTAATTAATTATATATACCACCCAGTGTACACGTATGTTAAGCTCACATGAGCGAAGCTCAAGTTAGCTCAAGTTCGCTATTGTGCGAGCCTCATGACCGTCGTATGTATGTTTGTACGTACTAATGTCAGTGACATTTTACACCGTATCATTTCACTTCGAACCGTATTAATTCACTTTGTAACGAATGAACAGTTTACACGTCGCATCGAATCAATATGTACGTCATCAAATGACTTCATGTTGAATGAAACGGCCTGTCATTGAATGGTTTGTAAATGTCCACATGTTGACGGTTAATGGCTTCCCATATTAGGCACCTTAGTATTTGCAAATGTATCAACGTCATCCAATCGAACTGAGTATATTTGTCAAGTGCGTTATGACATGAACTTGTTGACGATAAAGGAAATGATGCTGAATGACGTCACATACTGTTTTGACGCTTAAGTTTGTTTGACTTTATGACAGTTTTATGTCCTTATGTCCTATCTTTATCGTTTTACATATTTGTTGGTTATGTCATGTGACAAAAACGTTCTTAACCTCGCCCCTATCGTCTACATACCATTCTTGAAAGTCGTTTTGAATTTGAATTTTCATTTTAACGTTCGGTAAACTTAAAGTCATTCCTAACATGAGAAAGTGTCGATTCTTACGTATAGCCGGAGGTATACAGTACTGGTCCTATCCAGAAAAAGGTGGATGGTTTATCTCTACTACAAAACAAATCGACTGTCATAGATGGTCTAACATGTGCTAAAATGACATAAAACAAATTCGCAAGTAAATTGGATAGAAGGAGGCTATGGAAACACTTTAAACTGCTGTATTATCAGTATTTGGTCAAGCTTGTTGATTTTTTTTTATATATTACCGTTAGTCACATTTGTAATGCGCAGTTTAAAACGTGAACCTACTCACTACTTCCCGACGTTATATCTTGTATAAGTGTCCGTACAAATACAGTACATTGAATCAGATGCTTAAACGGCGTATTTACCAAGATAAGATGATTATCAAACAACTAGAAAGATCAGTTAAGAAAGACAGAGACTAGATCTACCTGGATATGTATGCATCCATTACCGAATGGTAAGGGGTATATAGCGTTAGCCATGTCCGTCCATCAATCCCGAACATTGTATGTTTATCTCCTCCAAAATAAGGCTTTGTTTGCGCGTAATATGAAAACTATGTTCGATGTTTAAAATAGACAAACTGAATAAATAATTAATGAAGGGAATTAGAATAAACGCCCTTTAAAGGCAGAATATGCTTATTAACAAATAAACTGAAACTGCTGACGAAGCACTCGGAAACGTTACAACTTAGAGAATTACGCTAACAAATAAACTGAATAAAATTAAACTGTAAACACTATGCCGAATAAATATTTGTGTACGAATTACGCTGTATCCCCTACACGCTGCGTTGACGCTAAGCACAACACAGGAAGTGTGCAGATCCAAATGGTTTATTTATAGCACATGTAATGTTTATGTAAACACAAGAGTTAAAAGGTCAGCGTGCCTTTTTAACGAAGCGTACGTTTCTAATCAGTTGTTTCTATTAACGGCTGTGTACATCGGGTATTTAATGCAAATTTAACGGTACTAGTATACACAAATACTTGACACAAAGTCCCTATCATCTCCTTTAAGGTTAACAATAAGCATATTCTGACTTTAACTGTTTCCTGCAGCTTACGGAGAACTATTCGAAATAAGGAAGACATGAAATTGACCAATTTGTTTTATTGATCAAATTGTATAGTGTACATATAAAAAGGTATATAAGGTATACAATTGCCGTAATCAGTGTGTCTATAATCCAGTCATGAATGTTGTAAAGTTTTGAAAATATTCTACGTTTATACTTATATTCACATTCAAAAACAGTAATAGTTTTTATTATATCCATATGTTGATAATAACAGCCCCAACGTGTTCACAAATTACACACGTGCTGAGTTGGCAATTCACAGGAATTGTCATTAAACTGGACCTATGTTGTTATTTCCATCTTCTACTTACACAACGTGTACACAACGTGTATGGAATACTGAGTTCTTCTTTGATTTTATTGGTCAGCTGCTGTTTGAATTACTGAAAAGTAGCGTATCGGAATGCAACTGGATACCAGTTTAAAAATGTGCACTCAGCTGTTGCATGCCGTTTAGTACAGGCAAGGTTACAATGTGTTGCCATTGCACGGTATATTAATTGCACGTCGACTGTAAATATCTAATTTAGTGGCTTTAAAGCATAACAAGTCTTGTAATATAAAAAATATATATGAACTTTTCAATATAACAGAAAACAAAGATAGTAATACAAATAAAGTAAACAATACAACAAAAGGAGTATGAAAGAAAAAACAAAATTTCGAAATCGCCGAACACGATCAATATAAAAGGATATTGTCCCGGGTTAAGCAGAACTCAATATTTAAAATATCAAAAGTACGACATTTTGAGCCATCCCGAAGTTATGCATATGACGTTAAACATGGAACCTACAATGTGGTGTTTTTATACCGTTCCATGGCCAGATGCATATGGTCCCAGTTTCTAACAAAAATGCTTTGCCCTACAAGAGAAAACAATGGGCGAAATCAACAAATTATTGACAATGGAAACAAAGCCTGCGTATCACATGTAACATTCAAAAGACTAAATTAAAAAGCAGACAACATATCCTAAGGGTGATTAAACAATACTCAGAGCCTTTAAGTTCGGGAGTAGTGGAACCAACTATTCGAAATTAAAGTAAAAAAACAAGGTATTTGTGAATATCTGTATACCAATATCTGTATAGCACCTATTTACTGGTCATGCAATATATACGAATTGTATGAAAAGTATAACAAAATACAAAAGTAATATGAAATATATGTATATGTAAATTAACATTTAACAACGAAAGCAAACATATATATACTTAACAAAATTCCTAAGTACCAAGTTGTATAATTGTTATAAGTTACGTGTAAGAAAACACATCGACTTGAAAGCTTTAAAATGTGTTCATGCGATCAGAGCAGACGATTTAAACTCGTTATTTCGCAGTTCCACCATATCTCCAATAAAGTCTGACAAAGTGAAAAACAATGAGAATAATATTGACATATTCTTAGGTGAGTACTTAGTAATTTTGACTAGTATGTACACGGTGTATTTATCAAAGATTTGACCTGGCATACAGCTAGCTGCAACATCAGTGTTCTGTGTCACCAAACGACTGACAGAACTAGGAAAGCTGACATACAGCTAGCTGCAACATCAGTGTTCTGTGTCACCAAACGACTGACAGAACTAGGAAAGCTGGCATACAGCTAGCTGCAACATCAGTGTTCTGTGTCACCAAACGACTGACAGAACTAGGAAAGCTGGCATACAGCTAGCTGCAACATCAGTGTTCTGTGTCACCAAACGACTGAGAGAACTAGGAAAGCTGACATACAGCTAGCTGCAACATCAGTGAACTAGGAAAGCTGGCATACAGCTAGCTGCAACATCAGTGTTCTGTGTCACCAAACGACTGAGAGAACTAGGAAAGCTGACATACAGCTAGCTTCAACATCAGTGAACTAGGAAAGCTGGCATACAGCTAGCTGCAACATCAGTGTTCTGTGTCACCAAACGACTGACAGAACTAGGAAAGCTCATGTCTACTGGATTAATTGATCATATTCTTCAGTGGATAATTGCTTATATTCCAACTGACGTTGGAGGATTGCTTGCAATACTTTTGTTAATAATAATATTATTCAGAGATACTTACATTTAGCATCTCCATGTTACTCTTACATTTCACACATTAAGTTGCTGTTGCTTTATTGACCATCTCAATGGAATATATCATTTTCGTCACCTAGATATTTCTTCCATAAAATATGTTCCAGAAAGGGCGAGGTTTGTGCGCAACACACACATTTTAATCTACCTAGTGGAGCAGTCCGAATAACCATTATTACCACATCCTTAATTGTTTGTTCGACTACATTCGTTTATCCCTTTGCATTGGGTGTAGATTAGTTATGTTGTAATTATTAAAGGCCTATTTAAACCTTGCTAAACCATAAAAAGCTTAATTATTTACTGTTCCTATACATGCTTATTCACTGAATAGCCTGAATATGTATATATAACGACCATAATGTACAAAATAACTCAATTTTCTCATGCAAATGTATGCCTAACAGTGCACTGAAACTATCTATGCAAGCTCCCTCTCCATCACAAACACTACAATAACCAGGATACGAGTGTTTAACATGGTTTTCCACATCCGTGAGTTTCACACACAAACAAAATACTGCTGAAGGCGATTTTAACAAATTGTGCATATTTATGTTAACTGATCAATCAAAGATTACTACTTTATATATGGTACAACTGTAAATATCAATTTATTACACATTATAATACAAGAGTACACACACTACTACAGTGCACACTACTGTGATGTCCAATTGCCGCAGAACTTCCTGACGATGTTTTCACACCCTTGTCCATATATCTTAGGGAATGTATTACTGAAAAAAAAAAAAAAGAAGCGGTACTTAGTTAACCGGGTTTATACTGCAGAAAAGTGTGTATGATGTAAGCTTACATTTTGATACGCAGTGGCGTTCTTGCAACTTTTCTCCAAGATATGAAAATTCTAAAAACGATAAAAGTGCATTTAAAACTGAAGAATTTGCGAAATGGTTTGTGAAGCGTGCTTTCCATAAAACTGTATGCCAGCTTTCCTAGTTCTGTCAGTCGTTTGGTGACACAGAACACTGATGTTGCAGTGATGGATTTTGTTGTAAAATATTCAGAAATGTTGAGTTTGTGTTATAACGTTCAGAATAACGTTTCGCCAATAAAATCTTGAAATCTGTCAAACAAAATGACGATTTTGGAGATTCATACTCCAAACTCGTCAGAATGCACCATTTTACTTCCATGTTTTATGGAAAGCACGCTCCACAAACCATTTCGCAAATTCTCACATGTGCTGCTCAATTACTTGGGTCAGCTACGCCCCTGATAAATGAGCATCATAGTTGACATCCGTATAGAATGTGTACAGGCAAGACGCAAAAGGCGAAATAGGATTAACATTTGTTTATTATAATTTATCAATAATAATTAAAGGAAGTAAACAATTAAAGTCATGTGAATTAGTATGCGTCATTGAAAATACGTTAGCATGTTTGTGTCTTTATTTTATCAAGAACACATCTCACACTATAAATGACTATAACTACACTAGTATCACAATGCCTTTAACTATTCATTATTTATAATTTATTGCAAGACACATTTAGTCGAGTGTTTTCCTCTTAATACTCCATTAATAATGTTTAAGAAAAACACAGTGCAGCACTTAGGGTGATAATTAGGCGACCCCGTTATTAGTAGAATTTAGTAAGCACGGTCTGTAGTAGAATTTAGTATGCACGGTGTAGAATTTAGTATGCACGGTCTGTAGTAGAATTTAGTATGCACGGTCAGTAGTAGAATTTAGTATGCACGGTCTGTAGTAGAATTTAGTATGCACGGTCTGTAGTAGAATTTAGTATGCACGGTCTGTAGTAGAATTTAGTATGCACGGTCAGTAGTAGGAGTAAGTATACACGGTCTGTAGTAGAATTTAGTATGCACGGTCTGTAGTAGGAGTAAGTATACAAGGTCTGTAGTAGAATTTAGTATGCCCGGCTGTAGTAGGAGTAAGTATACACGGTCTGTAGTAGAATTTAGTATGCACGGTCTGTAGTAGAATTTAGTATGCACGGTCTGTAGTAGGAGTAAGTATACACGGTCTGTAGTAGATTTTAGTATGCACGGTCTGTAGTAGGAGTAAGTATACACGATCTGTAGTAGAATTTAGTATGCACGGTCTGTAGTAGGAGTAAGTATGCACGGTCTGTAATAGAAGTAAGTATACACGGTCTGTAGTAGGAGTAAGTATACACGGTCTGTAGTAGGAGTAAGTATACACGGTCTGTAGTAGGAGTAAGTATGCACGGTCTGTAGTAGAATTTAGTATGCACGGTCTGTAGTAGGAGTAAGTATACACGGTCTGTAGTAGGAGCAAGTATACACGGTCTGTAGTAGCAGTAAGTATACACGGGCTGTAGTAGCAGTAAGTATACACGGTCTGTAGTAGGAGTAAGTATACACGGTCTGTAGTAGGAGTAAGTATACACGGTATGTAGTAGGAGTAAGTATACACGGTCTGTAGTAGCAGTAAGTATACACGGTCTGTAGTAGGAGTAAGTATACACGGTATGTAGTAGGAGTAAGTATACATGGTCTGTAGTAGCAGTAAGTATACACGGTCTGTAATAGGAGTAAGTATACACGGTCTGTAGTAGGAGTAAGTATACACGGTCTGTAGTAGGAGTAAGTATACACGGTCTGTAGTAGCAGTAAGTATACACGGTCTGTAGTAGGAGTAAGTATACACGGTCTGTAGCAGGAGTAAGTATACACGGTCTGTAGTAGGAGTAAGTATACACGGTCTGTAGTAGGAGTAAGTATGCACGGTCTGTAGTAGAATTTAGTATGCACGGTCTGTAGTAGGAGTAAGTATACACGGTCTGTAGTAGGAGCAAGTATACACGGTCTGTAGTAGCAGTAAGTATACACGGGCTGTAGTAGGAGTAAGTATACACGGTCTGTAGTAGGAGTAAGTATACACGGTCTGTAGTAGGAGTAAGTATACACGGTCTGTAGTAAGTATACACGGTCTGTAGTAGGAGTAAGTATACACGGTCTGTAGTAGGAGTAAGTATACACGGTCTGTAGTAGGAGTAAGTATACACGGTATGTAGTAGGAGTAAGTATACACGGTCTGTAGTAGCAGTAAGTATACACGGTCTGTAGTAGGAGTAAGTTATACACGGTCTGTAGTAGCAGTAAGTATACACGGTCTGTAATAGGAGTAAGTATACACGGTCTGTAGTAGGAGTAAGTATACACGGTCTGTAGTAGGAGTAAGTATACACGGTCTGTAGTAGCAGTAAGTATACACGGTCTGTAGTAGGAGTAAGTATACACGGTCTGTAGTAGGAGTAAGTATACACGTACTGTGTATTATATTCTGAAAATCGAATCGTAATAATGTTTCCATAGCTGTTTACATATGTAAAATCTTCGAAAAAAAGATTTGTGATTTTGTATTGAATTTGGTAAACATACACTTTGCTTCCATCTTACATTTTTTGACAGAAATATTGCTATAGTAGAGCATGAATGCAATTTTAGACTTTGTCATATGACCACCAATAAACCTATCAAGACAGTGAAATATCACAGTACGCGATCGTTATTTTGGAAATTCAAGAATAAACACTAAAAAGGGGATCCTTGAAAGCAACAAACACAACCAAGAGATAAAAGTAGCAGACTCGGTTTTATCGAGTCTGTTCATGAGAGGTAATGCACCTCACGCTTCCTATCACCGGCTTAAGCGGTATTCTACTTTAAAGCCACAAAGACTGGCCTCGATGATCCCAAAGGACCAGTAAGTCGTTTTGGCAAATTGTTTAACCCATGGTGCAAAATATTTAAATCATTTTGTTGCTGATTGTTCGCAAAATATGAGATTTCATTGTTTACCACCGGCTTCGACATCCAAGTTCACGTCAACGGTGGTTAGCCACTGCATATCTCAATGACGTTTTTCAACCGCCTAAAAGTACCAGTCACCGTGGATTCAACGTTTTGTTTAAATGGTTTCGACATACCTTATTTAAGCTGACTATATATTAAAGGGACAAACCGCAATCTCGAGGTGTTTATTAATCATTGAAATTACCGTCTCGATGTATTCATCTAGTATCATTTTAACTTTAAACCTACTTAACAGTTTGAATTTTCATTTTTCCTGCTTTTTCTTCCATAGGTATAAATATACTGTTGGTTTATTATAATCAAAAGTTAATAATTCGCAAAAACATTTTGCTTTAAAATTAATGACTGAACATATGCAAGTTATGTAGAAAAGTTAACGAGACGCCGTGAGTTTTTAAAAAAAAAATCAAGATTGCCGTGTGTCCCTTTAAGTATAACTTAAAAAAGCTTTCCCGCCCAGCATCAATTAGGAGTGTGACAGCACATGTCATTTGTATATATGTACAAAGGTTTACCCGTCAAGCATCAATTAGTAAAATACAGTAAATGTCCTTAAGGTATATGAAAACACTTATTTCATGGTTGTTTTTGGAACAGTCAAAAATATTGTCCCAATTTATCGGAGAAGACCTGGGGAACTATTGTACGAGGCCGCTAGTCCCAGATCGTCCCCGATACCTTGGGACAATAGTTTTGCTTTCCCAAAACACCCATTAAATAAATGTGTTTTTTGGGAACAGTCAAAACTATTGTCCCAATGTATCGGGGAAGACATGGAGAACTGTTGCACGAGGCCGCTATGCCAAGATCGTCCCCGATACCGACCAACAATAGTTTTGACTGTTCCCAAAACACCCATTAAATTAATGTGTGTTTTGGGAACAGTCAAAACTAGTGTCACAAGGTATCGAGGAAGACATGGGGAACTGCTGCACGAGGCGCTAGGGCCAGGTCGACCCCGATACCGAGGGACAATCATTTTGGCTGTTCCCCTAAAACGCCCATTAAATACATGTGTGTTTTGGGAACAGTCAAAACTCTTGTCCCAAGGTATCGGGGAAGACCTGGGAAACTGTTGCAAGAGGCCGCTAGGCCCAGGTCGTCCCCGATACCTTGGGACAATATATTTGAATGTTCCCAAAACACCCATTAAATAACGGTGTGTTTTGGGAACAGTCAAAACTATTGTCACTAGGCAGCGGGAAAGACCTGGGGTACTGTTGCACGAGGCCGCTAAGCCCAGGTCGTCCCCGATACATTGGGACAATAGATTTGACTTATTCCAAAACGCCCATTAAATAACTATTTTATTACCTAATTCTCTATATAATCAGTTATTGCAACTCGATATTCCTTTAAGATTTAGCTATACATTTGTTCCTGCTGAAACCAAAATATTGACATAATTTAATTTTATTTCATAATCGCAAAATATCTAAAAATGATTAACTCTGAACACAAACATTAAGTACTAACTGTGACGTTGAGTCATGAATGACGTCAATAAAGTGTTTCTGACGTTGACGTCATCAACGTTCAATAAAGCGAAACATGTCGATTAATATCCTACAATAATTTGTTTTAATTAATATAGTATTTAACTGCTGTGTTGGATTATAGGGAAATCCTTCACTTGATGGAAGGCGTGTTATCCCGACGCGATCATTCTTTGCGCATTCAGATCGCGCATGACTTTACGAATTCAGATCGCACATAAAACGGTTCATTGTCAGAGAGAGCAACAGTCGAACTGTTTCACCCATCTTTGGTGAGTGATGAAAATTGCGAGACACAGTTAGATTTGGTGAGTGACGAAAATTGCGAGACACAGTTCCAACAGTTGGAAATGACTAATTACCATTTATATAGAGTTAGGTAATAATACAACACATTACACACCCAGCATCAGTTATGAATGCGACATTATATTTTATTAGAATGTATGTGTGCGAAACCTTACCCGCCGAGTACCAATACAAGTTAACTGTATATGGACTTGGTATATGTGTACATAATTTAACAGTGAAGCCTTACCTTTCCTTTGCAAGCGCGCACAAGAGTACAGCCTATCAAAAGTACCCAAAGACCAATGAAAATCCAGTCCAAGGTCACCATGGCAAACGCAAAGGATAATAGGCTCTCGTTACAATTTCCCATGGTACAATCAGTCGTCACATTCCCGTTGCACTCCACAAACGTGTCAGAATGGATTATACCATAGTTCGGGTATATCCAAAGACTGCCTATAAATGGAGATGAAACATTCAAACAATGCCTTTAAATATAGATCAGACAGTTGTGTGTATATTATAGAATTTCAACGACATAGTGTGAAGGTCTGTTATACTACTGCAAAATAAAACTGTTACTTATGGTAAACTGTTGCATTCATGCCTCATACACAAACATTTCTATCATTGATCTTTTCATTATCTATAACTTGTTGTATATATATAATATAATAATATTTCATGGATATTCGGTGAAGATCGGGAATTCCAACTCGAGGTATAATTCTTTTAATCGGAACCGAGGTTCTGCCGAGGTTACGATTAAAACAGTTATACCGAGGGTTGGAAGTTCCCTATCTGAGCCGGATACCCAAGACCCCGTGTATAAGACCCGACTTTCCATCACCGATAACCGTATCCGGTAACCTTATCCGGTATGCAAGAAATTACTTTATTTATTTTCATATTCTCGTCCCCGTCCATTTTATGTGTTGACCAGTTAAAACGACTGTATTTGAAACATGTACATATATGTATAGATTGAACCAAACACAGCTAGACATAAACAGAGAACAACTCACCACATATGTTCCAGGCAACGTTGAACAGGAACCCGATTAGTCCGCAGATTGTCCCAGCTGTGATACCCTGACTTTCCTCATCCGAGTTTTGACGACCAAACCCGCCAAACAAAATGGGTGCAAGCGCACTTACGATGAGAAAGACTGGTATTTTATTCTCAATACTACAATCATGTAGGTATATCGCTCCTGAAAAAAAGAGTAAAATATTTATAAGAACTATATAACGTATCTGGATGCAGTTTGTATTCGCTACTAAACCAAACAGCATCATGATGTTTTCATTAGTTGGTGATGCTAATTAAGGTTGATTGAGGTGCTAGGCAGGCAACATCGATATCTCTACCACAACAGATAACATCGGTCACTGTACGACTGCAACGAAATTTAAATGAGCAATGCAAATTTATTTCAAAGACAAATCTCAACTCCACACACATATACAATCAATACAACCATAGGCCACCGTCTTGGGATTAGAGACTGCACCAAATATCACTCTTATCCTAGTGTCATCCCAATAAAACTGGACAGTATAAAAAAAGAAACCCCACCAGTCTATATGCTTAACAAACTAGGACGCTTTAACAATATAATAACTAGAAATTGTTATTGTCCATGGGACAAAAACGTATGGCTCCCCCACTCGCCCGAACAGACATAATTGACGACTCTAGGTCCAACTGTTCTTTATTGATCTGAGATCGTTTTGATATTCAATATCCCTGTGACTGTATCTACTATCTGTATCAGTAAGGCCACATAAAAAAATATGTGTGGTTCAAGGAACCCGACCGACCCTAATTTTTTAAAGGGCCGACCCTAAAACTTCTTATGGAAAAATTGAAATAAAAAAAATAAAAAAAAATAAAAAATTAAAAAATTAAACAAAAAATTAAAATTAAAAAATATTTAAAAAAAATAAAATAAAAAAATAAAAATAAAAAAAAATCTAAATTAAAAAAAATAAAAAATCAATAGGGGTCATCTACTGGTCATGACCAACCATCCTTCCAAGTTTGAGGACCCTAGGTCCAACCATTCTCTAGTTATTGATCGGACATAGTTTCACCGCAACCTTGACCTTTGACCTAGTGACCCCAAAATCAATAGGGTCATCTACTGGTCATGACCAACCATCCTTCCAAGTTTGAGGACCCTAGGTCCAACCATTCTCTAGTTATTGATTGGACATCGTTTCACCGCAACCTTGACCTTTGACCCCAAAATCAATAGGGTCATCTACTTGTCATGACCAACCATCCTTCCAAGTTTGAGGACCCTAGGTCCAACCGTTCTCTAGTTATTGATCGGACATCGTATTAATAGTCAAGGTCACTACGACCTTGACCTTTCACCTAGTGACCCCTCTACTTGTCATGACTAACCGTCGTTCCAAGTTTGAGGACCCTAGGTCCAACCGTTCTTTAGATACTGATCGGACATCGTTTTGATAGTCAAGGTCACCGCGACCTTGACCTTTGACCTAGTGACCCCAAAATAAATAGGGTTCATCTACTTGTCATGACCAACCATCCTTCCAAGTTTGAGGACCGTAGGTCCAACCATTCTCTAGTTATTGATCGGACATCGTTTGTGACACAGACAGACCTACGGCCTTGACCTAGTGACCCCAAAATCAATAGGGGTCATCTACTTGTCATGACCAACCATCCTTCCAAGTTTGAGGACCGTAGGTCCAACCATTCCCTAGTTATTGATCGGACATCGTTTTGATAGTCAATGTCACCGCAACCTTGACCTTTGACCTAGTGACCCCAAAATCAATAGGGGTCATCTACTTGTCATAACCAACCATCCTTCCAAGTTTGAGGACCCTAGGTGCAACCATTCTCTAGTTATTGATCGGACATCGTTTTGATAGTCAATGTCACCGCAACATTGACCTTTGACCTAGTGACCCCAAAATCAATAGGGGTCATCTACTTGTCATGACCAACCATCCTTCCAAGTTTGAGGACCCTAGGTGCAACCATTCTCTTGTTATTGATCGGACATCGTTTTGATAGTCAATGTCACCGCAACATTGACCTTTGACCTAGTGACCCCAAAATCAATAGGGGTCATCTACTTGTCATGACCAACCATCCTTCCAAGTTTGAGGACCCTAGGTGCAACCATTCTCTAGTTATTGATCGGACATCGTTTTGATAGTCAATGTCACCGCAACATTGACCTTTGACCTAGTGATCCCAAAATCAATAGGGGTCATCTACTTGTCATGACCAACCATCCTTCCAAGTTTGAGGACCCTAGGTGCAACCATTCTCTAGTTATTGATCGGACATCGTTTTGATAGTCAATGTCACCGCAACATTGACCTTCGACCTAGTGACCCCAAAATCAATAGGGGTCATCTACTTGTCATGACCAACCATCCTTCCAAGTTTGAGGACCCTAGGTGCAACCATTCTCTAGTTATTGATCGGACATCGTTTTGATAGTCAATGTCACCGCAACATTGACCTTTGACCTAGTGACCCCAAAATCAATAGGGGTCATCTACTTGTCATGACCAACCATCCTTCCAAGTTTGAGGACCCTAGGTCCAACCATTCTCTAGTTATTGATCGGACATCGTTTGTGACACAGACAGACCTTCAGACAGACAGACAGACAGACAGACAGACAGAAAGCACAAAAACAATATGGCTCCCCTACCACACTTTGTGTGGGGGAGCCATAATAAGACAGAGATGATCATGTATATATAAATATAAAAGCATTGAAAACCACAAAGCAAGTACTCAGTGACTTAGCAGAAGCCAGAGAAACAAGAGAATAAACTATTAAGGGCTTGACAAAACAAGATTGGAGACAAATATCAAATGTTCCCGTTCTTTCAGCTTAATAGGTAGACGTCATCATAGGGTCCACAATCAAAGAGGTAAGCATAGTGGCGAACTGTAAATGGTTTAAATGGTTTAATTACTAACATGCACTAGTATACTGTTGTATGAGAGTGATCATGACCAAGGATCTTACGAAGTTTGTAAATCACGTCACCAAAAAAGTCAGGTTGTGATAGTATTTGTCGCAGAAGAGTTCTTTAAAATCTGATAAAGGTTACGATAATACAATCGTACCAAACGTTTTCGAAGATTTTGGTAACAGTAGCCCTAATGAAGTAGCTTTTTAGTAATACAAAGGTTATGAATAAGAAAGTCCTTAACTCGACTACAAGCTCTAGAAAAATGAATAAGTTGAGAAACGGATACCACATAAGATGTTGCTCTGGGAATATTCTAGTCTATGTAGGAATAATAAACGATATAGAAATTAAAGCTATCTCCCTAGTGATTAATTCAGCTTATTATTTCTTCATTATTTCTTCATTTTCAAATGAGATGTGCAAATCGATAAAAGAAGCGACAGTATCAGAAATATTAGCTTTATTGAGATAAATTATTTAGGGTATATAGTATTAACCTTCGCAGAAGAGAAAGGGTTGTCAATGTTTAATATATCATCCAGATACAGAGAGATGCTATTAAAGGCGTTGATGCCATCTGCTTGAGTATCTGGTGAAAGACTCAACATGAAATCTCCATAGCAATACAAAAACAAATCTGCGACAAGAGGTGCACAGTTAGTACCCATAGGGATACCAACACTTTGAATATAAGTAGTAATTCAATACATGACATAAACATTATCTAATAGGAATATATAGAGATTATTTTACAGCTGGGATCTTTTATAGGGAAATCCTTCACGAGAAGGTAGACGTGTTGTTCTTTTCACGAAAGAGCGTTTATGTTTAATTTTAATTTTAACCTAAATTATTCGCTTTTTGAACGTTATCGACGGATGACGTCGACGTCAGCAACACTTTATTTACGTCATAGACATGTTTGTGTCCGGAGTAAGTTATTAATATTAAGCGATTATGAATATTCTCAATGCAAAACTCCCAATCTTTCACCCACATAAATGTAATAAAAGTGATTTACAAACGTCTTCGAAAATCCAACATCATGTAATTGTCTAAACCACCGTTAATTGAAGACGCGTTATTATTGTCACAGGCCAATACTGAAACAGCATAATGTATACAGCTGGGCAAAAGCAGGAACTTACCAATGACTATTTTCGCGATCCCAAGTCCGATAAGTGCCAGTACTATAAGCACTATGAAACAACAGAATGCTGAAATGAAAAAAAATGTCCTTTATGATATAACACATTTACTATTGCAATTGTATGTGTGCACGTTACATTATCTGCCACGACGGAAAAAGGAAGTAACATTCACAACTGCAATGCAAAAAAAGTGTAAATTGCATACATGGTTTTAACCTTTTAACCTGTTTTTAAATAATTGAATTGTGTTAATTTCAGATACACATATCACTATGATAACTGTCCTTGGTACATTTGCACCAAATATAAGGCTTGCATTCCTAATTTGTATAGGTTTTATTATCTTTTTATTTTCTTGTCTCTTCCCCTCTACATATTAATAGTGGACAAAATAGCTGGATTTTTTAAGTTAACTCTTTTTTACTAAAAACCTTGTTCAGCGCGTGATAGAGTATTCAACTTATGAGTTTCCATACTATAAACAAAGAAGAACATCTCAATATATTGTCCTATTAGTCCTATAAATAAAAAAGCAATATGTCAAATGTATATTATCTAAAAGTGAAAAGTATAAAATAATAAAAGTGTATGTTATGTAAGTTGTATATTTACTGGCAGCTCCGCATATTGCACAGCATTCAAGGGCGCCGCCTTCTTTTCCTTTTCCTGCACCTTTTCCCATAATGCTTTGCTGACGTTTGTGTCGTTAAATCAGAACTGCTTCTCGGCAGTATCAATCTGTCAGGACAGAAGAGGTCACACATAACAGAAAATACGAATTATTTGCCTTTAACTATACCAACTGAGTAAAGATGATTTTATAAATGGGATTATAAGTCCAATATGTTTTTGTTTTTCACGTACAAGTTTGAAAATCTATCTAAAAATGATAGTTGTTTTGTGTGAATATCGGGTTGCTGTTTTTCCATTTCGAAATAAGAAATACTATTGTTTGGGGCGCTTGTTTCCGCCAAAGGTTTTCTGAATTTTTAGACAAACTTCATCTAGTACTTAAATAAGTCGTATATTAGTGAAATAGATATTTTCAAAATCGGTTGAGAAATAAAAATGGCATGCGCGAAAGCAATTTCTTATGGGGCATTTTCAATGTAAAAATGATTCTGCTGCATGAAACATTTGAAAAAAATATTATTTTTAGAATTTTTATCCAAAAATGGTTTTAAATTGTTAGATATTCGTAAATTAAGACACCCTGAAAGTTTTATAGCAAAGCATGAAGGCCAACTGAAGTTATTTGAAATTTCCTAATTGTCTGCTCTCCCATTTACTTCAAAAATTAATTTGGGATGTAAAATATTTATTTCTCAACCGATTTTCAAAACTAAGGTATTTTTATTTACCACTAAAAGTACCAGTTCTAGTGATATATAATTTATGTACCTATTATTTAAATTGTTCAAGTAACTGAAGAAAAACCTTTGGCTGACCCAAGCGGCCCGAACAATAGTACTCGTTCTCATTTCTCAATGTAACAACCCGATATAAGCAAGTTATTTCTTAATGAAAAGAGAGACGATCTGACAGATGTATATTTGTCAATCTTAATACGAATTAGTAGATCATAATTTGATTTTATAGGTTTCCTTATATAGCACTTTAAACGGCAAAATTAAAATTTCGAGACTGGATCTGGAAGCTTAAAAGGACTGGTGGTGGTCTGAAAATTAAGAATGATGTGTGTCAATCCAGACACGAATAAAAGCATCATATTGCGTTTCAATGGCATAGATAGATCTTTATTTCCAATTTCCAATAGGCCCATGAGGATACAAAATACAATTACAAAGCATGGCAACAGAGTAGGTATTACAAACAATACATGTCCAAATATGCAGTTTATCCTAACTGAGCTGCTACAATGAGAAGGCGTTTATATAATACTTCCTTGCATAAATAAATTACAATTCATCACAATTTCCTTAACACATGTATTATATCAAATGAGTCAAATAAAACAGCTTGTTATCCGTATGATAAACATATATAATATAATGTAAATATTAGTACAGATATACATTATTAATCCACCACGGAGTTTTAATAGTTATTAATAGTTGCAATTTAATTGGTGATTACTTTAACTTAGTTTGTTTGCCACAGACTTTAAATAAACAATGACATAGATACCCGTTGTTGAGTGAAGACAAGTTTTAACCCAGTAAATATAAACACTTCACTGACAGTCAAACTACAAGACACGGAGTCCCAGCATATCAAATGTATATATGTGTCATTATTTTGATGGTACTACAATCTCTTGCACACAGATTTTTCACAATGGGATCTTTTGAAAATGTAAAACTATTCAATTCAGACATTTAATTTGTTATGTCTGGCTTTAAGTAAGCAGAGCGACGTTAATAATGCATATCTTGTAGTGCATTTGAAAGCAGGTAACGTTATAGACTACAGAGGGTATAGGACCACGTGTTAGTGTTTGTTCGTGATTGATTAATTTTCTTTTCATTATTGAATACAACTCCCAGTTCTGTGTTATTAAATGTTATAGTTGATACAACAATTAATTTGAAACATAATTCGTGTCTCTATTTGTATGTTACGTTACCATTACTATTTAATTAAATTTATAATAATAAGAGCATGTTTTTTTTTATATCCGTTTGATTTAACTTTAAAAAATAGAACATTTTCTAATATATAATATTGCATTGTTGTCATCACACGCATGTTCCCATATGCATTCTACATTTCGACCATGTAGAGCATGAACTAGCAAACTTTTATAAAACACTTACAGTGGTTTAATAATCGCTTTTACCATATTTTAAAAGGTCTAACTGCCAGATACAACTTTTTTATGAACATCTTCCTTTCCGAATATTAATAACATAAGGCCGTAAGTGCTATTGCTCAGATTACAAAGTCAAGATTATTTTTTTTGAAATAACAAATACTTTGTTTATGAGAAAGCAAACTACAGCTTATGTCATATGAGATTGTTCAGAGAATTCACACAGTTGTTACTGTCAGTCCGTTTTTTTCACATTCCCGAAAACTATGATTTTTCACTTACGACGTTATAATTCTAGACCATCGATATATAGAGATTATTTAAATGCTGGGATGGATTATAGACGTGTGGTTCTTTTCACGAACGAGCGTATGAGAGTGAGTGAAAAAACAAAACACGTCTACCATCGAGTGAAGGATTACCCAATAATCGATTCGGGCAGTTAACTAATCTATTTATTACATTTTAAATACATTTTAAATCCGTTTACTGACGCCATCACTCAACGTCGCAACGTTAGTTATTACGTCGCAACGTTAGTTATTATTGTGTTCTGAGTTAGTTATTAATTTAATATTTAGCGATTATGAATATTCTTGCATCCATCCACCGTGTTATACGCGGATCCACGTGAGGTTGCCGGGGTAGAATACAACCACTGCAAACACACCATCACATGCAGAGGTAGAACCCCCACACCCACCCCCCACCACCCCCCCCCCCCCACCACCCCATTTATATTATATTATTTTTTTCATTTTTTACCATGGTCATTCACATGTACATTTTATTTCTGTATGTGCCACTAATAACAAAATAAAACCCATTTAAATTTATATATTTATGATTTAGCAACAAAATCCAACCTATTCGTCTAGTTTTCCAGAGCACACATTCAAACGTGGAAACGTGGCTCCATCGTAAATGGCAGCAACTCTGCAGTTCATCAGGTAAGAAGGTTCTAGGCCCATTCTACATATTTTATCTTGATGTAAGTGGAGGATGAGCCTGGCATTTTCATTCCTGTTAGGCGTCATATAACCTTTCATGTGTTGGTGCGCCTTAAAACCCAATTCAATTCAAAGCAAAACGCGGAAAGCCTTATCCCGAATGCAAGAAAATACTTTCTATCCGGAATGTAAAACGCGGATATCCTAATCGGTATGTAAGAACACCCACGGTTGTCGGCTTAAAATAATTGATTGATTGATTGAATTGGGTTTTATAGTCGCACCAACAGCTAAGGTCATATGGCGACTTTCCAGCTTCCATTGGTGGAGGAAGACCCCAGGTGCCCCTCCGGGCAATTTTCGTGCACGGGCGGGCACCTGGGTAGAACCACCGACGTTCCGCAAGCCAGCTGGATAGCTTCCTCACATAAAGATTCCTAGGCCCCTAATCAAATAGTCTGGCCTGGAAAACTAGAAGACTCGTCTATTTTTAATTGTTTAATCATTAATATCGATACAAATGGTGCTTTAAGATTGTCATTAATTCTAACGTTGTGGGCGAAGTACATTTTATTTCTGTATGTGCCACTAATAACAAAATAAAACCAATTTAAATTAATATTTATGATTTAGCAACAAAATCCAACCTATTCGTCTAGTTTTCCAGAGCACACATTTAAAGTGAATGACGAGGAATGTATTTAAAGAATGCAAACTCTATAGCCTCAATATAAATCACTTTAACCAGTTGGTCCGTAACTCCAAAACTGGAGCGTCGAATTAAGAGTTACCAACTAATAATTCAGTTTACGAATATTCAATCACGGGTATTTTAAGAAACCGTGAATATAAACTATACGTTCAATAGGCCTAATGTGTCGTTATTTGGCGGGTTTGTTTCTTAAATGTATGCCCACATTTCATACGAAACTGGACACATAACGATGGTTCTCATTTGGATTTACACTAATCACTGGAATCCAATTCGCCTCCAGTCCCTTTAACATACGTTGACTCGGGCAAACATTGCTATTCAAGGGGAATACCAAATTAAATCACAAAGTACTCTCTGTATATAGTATATTGGTCTAGTTTTTAAAAAAGGATGTACTTCAGATCAGATAAAGGCGAAATTGTTCCCACTGTCGCTATACTTGAAAATATTAATGGATTTGTTTGGCTCAATGGGTCTCGGCGTTAATGCACTTGTTTACTCAGTGCTTTTTCAGATGTATTGATAAGTGAATAACTATAAATTGAAAATAAATCTTTTTGATATTGTAAATAGATGATATTTGTATTTAAAAAAAAATATGTTTAAGAGAGACTTCTGTAACCTGTGACTCAAAAGGCTTACTAGATACATGAGTGTTTAATTGTATCCAAGAGATTATGTGTGTTAACTATATCTAACAATATCTGTACAGTTGTATGAAATAACACATAAATAACGGCTTACTACCACTTTAATCTACTACAACTACTACTACTGATACGGCTGCTGCTTCTGCTGCTGCTACTACTAATACTAATACTGCTGTTGCTGCTGCTACTGCTACTGCTGCTGCTACTACTAATACTAATACTGCTGTTGCTGCTGCTACT